>ML977702.1:0-62361 GCA_010015725.1 Amniculicola lignicola CBS 123094 | reverse complement strand
TATATATACTACTAAGTAAAGTCCTAGTCCTACTAGAGTATATTACTAAATAGGATAGTAGTAATAAGGGAGTTATTAACTATAGGTAAGGTACTATAAAACTCTTAGAGGGTATAGTAGTAGGTAACTTAAACCTAGTACTTAAGGATATTTATAGTATACTAGAACTTAGGTAATACTTATATCCCTATTAATTATCTATTCTTATAGTTACTAAGTAAAAACTACTTATAGGGATATAACTACTAGAGTACTACTCTAAGTATAGGGAGTATATAGTAGACTTGCCCTTAACTATATAGAAGCTATTATTAGGTAGTAGAATAAGGATAAAGGACTTAAGGGTACCCTTAGGGTAATAAAGAGAAGTCTTAGTTATTAACTAGACTAGATAGTAGGTATACCTATATAGAGTTAGTAAAGATCCCTTAGAACTATACTAGCCTACCTATAGGAATAATACTACCTACTAGTAGGTAACTAAGGTAGGCTATAGCTCTAGATTAGGGGGAAGCTAGTATATATAGTATAGGATAGGTATATTAGATATATAGGTAATATTAATACTAGAGATAGAAGGTATAATAAAGTAATTAAAGGGTAAAGGGTAAAGAGCTTAGTATTAAAGTTAAGGTTAAGTTCTTACTAAGGATAAAGAGGAGAAGTAGTTTTAAGTAAGAAAACCCCTCCTTTATACCTAGGTAGAAGCTGAAACTACCCTAGTACTAGAGGGTACCTATAACCTATCTAAGCTTACCCTAAGGTATAAATAGTTACTCCCTATAAGGGGATTCTTACTACTATACTAATAAGTTTACTCCTACTATAGGTAACTTATAGATATTTATATCTAACCTATACTACCTAGTCTATATATATACTAGACCCTTATATATTACTTAATTATAAAACTATATCCCTAAAGTAGGTATATATATAGTACTACTAATAGAGTTAGTTAATAAGGGGATAAATAGCCTACCTTATTATTATATATCTAGCTATTAGTATAGCTATAAATAATATACCCCCCTAGTTACTACCTTAGTAGGGTAGCTTATAATATAGTCTATTTTATAGCTATTAAATGTAAAATAGCTGGATATAGTATACTAGGAGGCTAATCCTAGTACTATAAGATTAGTAGTAATATAAATACTATGGTTAAATCTTAGTACTATACTAAAATTAATTTCTTTAACTAATACTTTCTCCTACTAGGAGTTTTTCTAAAGTTTAATTAGTAATTTTAGTAAAATAACCCTACTACTAGTCTAACTATATACTAATTATAATCTAGTATATACTATTTATAGTATAGATAACTTAGGTTAAGTTATTAGAAAGGGGGGGGTAGTTGTTAGGGATATTTCTATATAGGCTCTAATAGAGATCCTATAGATTACCCTTAGAGGCACCCTAGGCCAAGACTAGCCCTAGTTACCTAACCTATCCTATATATTCTTAGACGTATCCTTAAGGGCTCCTTAAGGATTTGTCTTAATACATATATTTTGCCCTAATCTAAATTGCCTACTACAACGTGCCTTATAGTTAAGTTAAATATACTAAACTATAGGGGCTTAATATCTAGTCTATATACTTAGAGAATCCTATAAAGTCCTATATCCTATAAAGTCCTATAATATCCTATAGTAGTCTAGTACTAAGAGTGTAGGATAGTTTAGTATAGTAGTCTAGGTGTTCCCTAAGGTCCTTCTATAAGTCCGCTGTCTATAAGGGCTTACCCTACTACTCGTTATTTCCTAGATTGTAACAGTACCACACTACCTCTACACCAGATTTGAAACAATGGACATAGGAACACAACTATAATTTTTCGCAATAAAGAATACTTCTGCTTGACCAATGACCAAAATGGGAACATCACAACGCCACAACAACCGATAAACACTACCCCCTCCGACCCTTAATCGCTTACTCTACTCCATAGAGTACATTACCCGAGCCCCATCTCAAACCCTTACACATGTCCCGAGATCCCGATACATAGCACCACTTTCGCGCGTTGTCGCATCTCCACCAATCAAATCTCCGCACTGTAGATCCTCAATATATTTCACCTACGCTTGAAACGGCCTTTACCTCACAGAGCCGCACCCCACAGTACACTTTCCCCAGGGAAAACACTATGCCCGGAAAATCTCCATCACATGCTTTATTTGAACCGGGGTAAGGGATATACATGTGGCAGTGATCCCATGGCCCATATACAAGGGCCATGGTATATTATTTCAAGTATATAATATACCACGCACGATACTCGCCCTCGTGCGACCAGGAAACCCTCAATCCCTTTCAATAAGAAAAAATCGACAATGCGTCTCCTAACCAGCGTCTTCCTCCCAACCCTCCTTACCCCTGTTCTCTCGGCACCCGCCCCAGTTTACCAATCTCTCGACTTCTCCTCCTACACTTCTTCCTCGACCTCGCTCGGCCCGCGCGCTGACCCCTCTCTAACCGGCTACCTGGGCGTCTTCTTCCTCGGCGACAAACCCTCCGTCTACTTCTACATCTCAAACGGCAATAATGCCATCTCCCTCAAAGCGTTGAACAAAGGCCAGCCCGTCATCAACCCCACAAAAGGCACCCAAGGCGTCCGCGACCCGAGTATCATTGCCGGCGGCGGCGCAGAGGCTGGCAAGAAATGGTACATAATTGGCACTGACCTGAACATTGGGAAGACGACGTGGGATGCCTCTCAACGCACTGGTTCGCGGGGAATCTTTGTATGGGAGAGCACGGATTTGGTGAATTGGACAGGCGAGCGCCTCGTCACTGTTGAAGACGCGACCGCGGGAATGGTATGGGCGCCGTCTGCCATTTGGGATAGCGTAAAGGGACAGTACCTTGTGCACTGGGCGAGCAAATTCTACCCTACCAGTGATCCGAAACATACAGGATCTCCCAGCGCAATTCGCATCCGATCGGCGTACACGAGCGATTTTAAGACCTTCTCCACGCCGCAGGATTATATCAATAAGAGCCCGACGAATGTCATTGATCTGGATATTTTGCCGCTGGGAAATAACTCGTATGCGAGGTTTCTAAAGGATGAGACAGCCAAGACCGTCTTCACTGAAATCAGTACGACGGGGTTGTTTGGGACGTGGACTCGCCCGGGGGGAGCGTCTGCTGTCATTGCATCGGGAGTCGAAGGACCCGCTGTGTACTGGGATAACGCTGTCGAAGGGAAGGCGAGGTTGTTGCTGGACTTTTATGGGAGCGATGGGTACAGGCCGTATGAGAGTGTGGATGTGAAGGGGGGGAAGTGGACGGCAAGTGATCGGAGTGGGTGGCCTAAGAATTTGAGACATGGGAGTGTGTTGCCGATCAGTGCGGGGTTTGCGAGTGCTGTTACGAATAAGTGGCCATCATAGGTGAGGTTGTGGATTGGCTGAATTGAACAGTAAAGAGGGATTTGCGTTTGTGTATATATACTGGATACTCGCTCCAGTCACTTGAAACGGGGAAGTGGCCTCTACATTCATCATGACCTGTACTTGCCTCGGGGCTTTTGTTGCTCCAAATATGAACAGCAAGATGTTCCTGGACACAATCGCCCAATGGCCTGTATCTCTTCTCTCTTTTGTCTCGAAGGCCCTATCCTTGAAAAACCCGGTGTTCCCCGAGGTTGATATGAGATCTTTCCGTCCAGGTGTGGCACTTCCCCACACCTACACCATCTGTGCCAGAGAATAGATTGTTGTAGTCTTAACTGGTGTATGGGGTGGCAGTAGTATTATATGAACTGGTACAGGTAACAGATGGGTTGGGTCGACCGAAATATCCGGAGTATGATGGGCTGTACCCAGAAACGCCCCTAGGAGTGATTGTTTCATCGCCAATCTCCCTATTCATCGTCTCCTTGCTTCGTAAGCGGTACTCTAGAGAATAGGAGTGTAACTGCAGTATAAGGACTAAGAAAGTGGCGAGTCCACCAGCGGCGGCTGATACAGCGAACGGACTGATGAATGCCCAGTCGAGTCCAGGCACTTGCCCAGCTGGATTCTCCATCGCGGTGACACCTGTCGGAGGGGCATTGATAGAGTTTCTTTGGTGTACGATGGTGAAAACGAGCTGCGCGATGGCAATACCAAATGCACCACCCAGACCTCTGCTTAGCTGTAGAGCTGTGCTTGTTTTCAAGATGTTTGGAGAATCGAAAGACGCCAAGGGCAGAGGACCAAATTGTCCTATGCCAATGCCGGCACCAACACCATATATGGCAAGGAAGAGGGCGAGCATCCAGAAGGCATCGCTTCCTTGGGCAATAATGGAAAATAGCGCACATCCAATAGCTATCGTGGCAAATGAGCTAGACAGATTGAAGTATGGTAGACCTGACCGTCTGGACGGGGTTGTGAAGAAGTAGAGTACCACAAGCAAGGCCATTGAGGGAAGTAGTATGACGCCTGTCATTGTGGCGCTTTTCCCATAAACAGACTGAACGCACATTGCTGATGGCACGTCAGTATCATAATCTCATAAATGTAGTGAGATACTTACGGAGATATGTAATCGGAATGCTATAACAAGCCTCCCAAAATGCTCCTAGGAGGCTTATAGTGATGACACGCACAGTACTGGTGAAATTGTTGTCCCTGGATTTCCAGAAGAATTCAAATGTGCAATACACCGCTACAACTCCAGAAAACACAAATCCAATGATCGAGATGGCAGAGTTCCAGTCATGAGATGGAGCGTAGTGGAGACTCATCAGGAGACTTGTGAGGGCAGTAAGCCCAATACAAGCTCTGACTAGATAAAGGAGCAACATTTTCTTATTGCCTTGGACACCGTCAACTTTAAAGTGTCGGTTTGGCGCAATGGTGATATATATCATCGGGAGGGCTGTAAGACGTGGTTGGAGATAGAAAGCCCATCGCCATCTTGATTGGTAGGTGTCGCCAATGGCCCCTGCAATGCTGCAAGTAAGTTAGTACAGGAATTTGGATCTATCAAGTCGCACGTACATAGGACCAGCCACAATAGCAGCACAGTAAGCCACTTCGACTGATCTTAAGCGCACTCGGTATCGTTGACTCGGCGCAATGTTTTTAAGGAGAACGCCGATGCCAATGAGAGTTCCAGATGTCCCGAACCCGGTGCAGGCTTTGCCCATGATGAGTGTAGATGGCTTGCTGGCGCTACCGCAGATGAAACAGCCAACTTGGTATGTTAGAAGGGATAATCCAGTGATCCATCGCGATGAAACATAAGGCTGCACTTTCTGAAAACTTTGCTGGCCGATGCAAGCGAAAACCAGGTGGATACTGCTGTAGATTCCGATATCGTATATTGAGCCGAGCTCTTCAGCAAGCTTCATCGCTAGGGTTGGAAACATCATAGTGTCCTGATAGCATTAGTATTTTGTCGTTGTGGGCTCTCTGATTACCTACAAGGCTCACACTGGTAACTACCAGAATGATGAGGATTGCTGAAAGGACATCTTCGATCATTGAAACCTGGTGTATTGATAAGAACCTTCTTCTTGTGTTCACACGTGTATTTTTGGTAGAGTCTTCGGTGTTGCTGAGGGCTTTGCAACTTCTCTTTGGCTCGATATTGTTCGGGAGCATGCCGCCTGACACATCTTTGATGACTTGGATTTTTGCAGCTTCTTTTATGACCTGACTCTCGGAATTATCGTGCTGTGGAAATCCAACTTGAGGGACGGAGTCTCCATTTGATAGCATTGCTTGGATATCGGAAAGAATCTGAGTTATTGGTAGCATATGCGCATACGGCTCATCAGTGTACACTGCTATGATCATCCCTAGTAAATCAGCGCCACGGACCACCCAACTCCCCGACAAGCCGAGTTCTTTGGGGAGAACGGTTAGTAAATGAAATATACAACAGCTGAATCGTCACATACCTAGAGGATGTTCGGTCTGAATCTTTCTGGTGGAGAAAACAGTTGCCCTGTCCAGGAACATTGCACCACTCTTCAAAATAAATCCTTGCCTCACGTCATTCGCCGAGCAAACAATTGAAACTGGTCCTTCATGAACGCCAGATGATACATTCTCTACAGCATAAGTCATACTCAGATCCGTGCCTGTCGACCCATGTAATTGATAAGTATTCGGTAGGCTTTGGAGATCTGAATTCAGCTGAACAAGTGCGAAATCACTACCTTCTGAGATGGCACACGTGTAGCCAAGTCCCTTCAGACTGGTTTGTCCGGCATAACTGTAGTGATTGACACTGGCCTCTGATAAAAAGAAGTTTTGCGCATGTTTGGATGGGGACTGAGCATGTCCTGGCATATCAAGAGAGCTTGAGGGTCTCTGCGCTGCGTCTCCATCATAGTCGGGACTCATATCTTTCCGGAGTTTGGACAGTGCATCTGTGGCGTCTGTCAAGGCTGTTGCGCAGTCTGGAGCTTGGATTGAATGGGAGGAAAGGACCGGACTTCGACTGCGAGAACGGATCTCTTGCCCCTCGTGGCTTTCGTCCTCGCTGTCCTCTCCAAGTATCTGGTCTGTCGTTGACGATGTTGATGAGCGGGCCTTCTCAGAGCGGGAGATATCAGATGAGGTGTCCGATGGGTCATAGTCTGTATTCCGCTCCAGAAGTTGCACCATGCCATGCGCAGTTGTAAGTCCGTAGACACGATCGTCGACCCTTATAAGACCTCCAATGGTAGAAATAGACTCGGCGCAAGCCTCACCAGCAAGACGAAACCTCAGCCTCAGCCCACAGGCTGAGGATGCATCTTGCGATGCAATCTGTATTGACATTGCTTCTTGGTGGCTAGCATCCTGTTGTCCTTCAATGAGCACCTGAGATAATAGTCTTCTGTCTGCGGCTTCAGCTTCAGGTTGCACTTGAGTTTGGAAGTCGACTGTTTTAATAAGATCGCGGCGAGTCTCAGCTTCTCTTCGTGTTCGTTGTCGTTCTTCTCGTTGGTGGGCTTCGTGACTGCTAGCCAGGCGAAGTTGGTACAGGGACTCCAGATATTCCTCCAGCGCGGCCTCCTCGTCTTCCACTGTTTTGGAGAGCTCGATGATGGCATCGATACCGGGTGTAGAGTTGTCGAGAGCAGTTCGTAGCGTACTGGAAAGTCTAGGAGCCTTATGACGAACATGGATCCTGCCTTGAACGAATGAATGAAGATATCCTAGATCGTCCACAGCGCGAGCCACAGCCTTCCTGCATCTTTTACTTCCACACCGTATCAGAATAGTTGGGTGTAGATCAATCTCACTCGCCCCAGGATGGGCCTGTCCAGCCATGCATAGTTCTGGCTCCACGATCGTTTGTCCACGTGACATCGAACTGGGGAGTATTTGAAGAACGGGTCGAAGATCGCCAAGAAGGCGAATTCGAATATCTTCAAGCCATTCGTTCTCTACCGAAGATGGGGGACGCACATCTTTTAGTTTTCCAACATACACTGCCGTGTCACTTTCGAGGCACCAGCTATAGATGATCGGTGAGTCTTTTGGCAGCGTGATAATTTGGTCATCGAGGCAAGTTGCGGAACTCAAAAAAGAGATCGGAGTTACGACGGATGAGTTTGGAGTAGAATTGGTGCTAAGACCACTGCTAAGTCTCGGACACGTACTCGAAGAAGCAGTTGAAGAGGATCCATCCGTCGTATTGGGCTGCGCAAGGCCATGGATCTTGCGACGAACGAATGCACTGGCGAGATGTAGATTGTGACTCCAGTTCTTCGGCCTGAATGTGACGATCGCGCCGTCGTCTTCTCTTGGTGCTGCGAGAGGTTCGAGCGCAAAATCCGTGACGGCAATTATAGCTCCAGTTCTCTGCTGTCTAGCGAAACGGGTTGCGGATGGATTATCAGAAGAACTCTGATGAATGGAGGGATTTCCAAGCCGAGGCTGAGGTTCATCGCGATTGACAATTGTGGTGACGCTGCTGCTCGCGTCAAGTGTTGATGGGTCGTGGTTAGGAACAGCAAGCTCTGGGTCGAGCAACACCTCCGCCAGGGGCCTTCGAGATGCTTCTAGCATTGCCATTGGATGTTCGTAGAGGCCGTACCATGTAAAGGCAATGGCGTCTTCATTCGAGGTAACAGGCAATGTTTTAAGGAGATGTCGTGAGGCTGCAGCACAGCCTTGCCTCAGGCTGGGCGGGCGCCACAAACTGGGCAAGCTGAGGTATTCCTCCAGCCAATCCCCAAAAGAAATATTTCCCTCGTTTTTGTGTTCCCTCCACTACTCAAGCCCTCCGATAACTACACCTAGAATGTCTACAGTATCCTTCGATGGGATATTTGTTGTAGATCTGGCTGGACTCAACAGAGAGGAGAAGTTCCGTTTTGTACAAACCCTCTGGTCTGATTCTGGTTTATCATATGCATCCTTTGATTGCTCGACATACATCTCGTACTTTCGTTATATCAAGGAGTCAACAGAGGAGACCCGGCATCATAGGCGACTGTTCGACAAAGAGATTCTGGGATCGTTCCTCGGCCTGATCCAAATTTTGAAGAATACGACATCACAGCCGCTTTCGCAGACTATTGATGAGGTTTCCAGGCAGTACCTTAACGCCGAAGAAGATTCAATCTGGCGCTCCCTCGAACTATGCACTCGCTTGTGGCTCACAGTACACGTGAACACACCAGCCATTTCAGTAGGGCCAATATCTCGTTACGAACTCCCCCTAGAATGGCCAAAAGATATGTCTTTGATAGACTTGATGGAGAGCCGGTGGAGACAGGGCGCTGGACAAGGCTCAAAGGCAACGGCAAAAGTTGATGTGAGATTCACGGCTGCATACCTGGTCAACATTTGCGGAATGAATCTGAACTGGACAGACAGCTTGACGGACCACTTAAGGCGAGATCCGCAACGGCGTACCCTCACCATATACCGGCACAAGATATGTCTGGTCAACCATCTTCGATCAAAAAGCGCTTGCCCAATACCAAAGGGTGTCTTAAGTGAGACGCTCGACACGCTGAACCTGCTCTTTCCCTTTGGAGATGCTGCCACAAAGCAGCTACTTGCTGGAGAAGGAGAGCTGGCATTCTACCGGCTCGGAAATTGTGGGAGAGAACCGAATTTGAACCTCGGCCATTACATCCACTGGAGAGAGGAGCTTGACGATTTGGCTGAGATCTTTCAGAGCCCTCCGCGGACTTGGAAGCAGTTGGCTACTGATAGGCGTAACCTGATGGAATGGGCGGCTTTCTGGGTAGCTGTTATGGTGGCCTTTCTGACATTGGTTAGCATTCCCTGCAACCTTATCCAGACGACGTACTCGGTCAAGGCGTATCACGCTACCCTGGCGCAGGCAAGCAGCTGTCCGCGCTAGCAACTGTAAAAAGTCGGTTGGGAAGAGAGAAATGAGGGATTGAGATGAGGTCACCTATGCCGAACATCCTCCGAAGCTACTAGTTAGTAGAAGGCACCACCCATCAAGCTGGCCGAATTTTAGTCAGCACAGGACCTCTCACAAGATCAACTAGCCCAACACTTGAACGAGTGTACTCAATATAGCATCTATTGCCAAGATGAAAGAATACAAGTCATGGTATATATTCTTCCAATACCTGGAACTGTTTGAAAGGGCATGTAGTAGCCCTGGCTGTGATGTGTAGATATCCAAGTGTATTCGGGTGGTGCCCTAGGGTTGGGAGTACGAAAATATGTTATCGTACATGTGTGATATATATATAATGGATAAATGTCTGTCAACGCTATGCCATTTCGCCTTCGTGATGAAACGCCGTTCAACATGCTTTGGGAATCAATACTATGGAATATACATCGAAGAATCGGAACCTTACGGTGATAAAGCTCAGCGTTTAGTCGAAAAATCTAATCTGAATCTGAACCGTAGCCACCGAGCATCATTGCTGCCTCAAGAGCCTTTACTGGAGCTTTGGCTGGAGCCTTGATCGCACCCGGACCCATGGCTGGTATAGGCGTCTTGGACGCGTTCGAAATGGCCTTCTTCTTAATGCCCAGAGCGGCGCTGTAGTTCTTCTTGACTTTAATGGTCTTGACAAAAGGCATCATTGGGAGGTTCTCTGAAGCAGCAGACTCCTCATCCGACGGAATCTCCTCCTCACCCAAGTCCAGCGTCATCTTGCTTTCGAATGCCTGCCTTGCAGCCTCAGCATCCTGCTCTTCTTCCCGCCTCCGCTTGTCGTCGACTAGCTCGGGCACATCCATGCTCACGCCGTCCTTGTCCGCCTTCTCGATGCGAGCATTCCGTGACCGGATCTCGTCAAGCGCATCCGCAATCGCCATCTCTGTCTTTGCATCATGCACTTTGCTCTCCAACTCCTTCATCGTGTCCCGCTCGGCTTCTTCTCGCTCCAGCCTATCCAGCCGCTCCTCCTCTGTCTCCTCAGCCAGCTTCGCTTCCCGCCACGGCTCAAAGTTCCGCTTTGCGCCCTTCTCACACTCATAATCCATGTTCTTCGGGTCTGTTTTGAAGGTGATTTCACCCGAACACCGCGTACATCTTATGTAGAAGCGGTAGATGACGATGGCGTAGTACTTTTCGTCGGTGGTCTCCTTCCGGGCGTTGAACTTGCGACCCTTGTAGATGAACTCGCCGCAGTGAGTGCACTTCATGGAAAATGGGGCCATGAGGCGGACGGTGGGGAGCTTCTCGACGGCGCCAGGCTGCTTCCGCTGGCGCTGGATTTTGGAAGGGTCAAAGTCTGGAGGGAACCATTTCGTAAGGACTTTGCGTTCAGACATGGCGGCGGTTGGTCAGGGGTTGGGCCTAGTGATTATTGATGCGTGTCGTAGAGCGTCGTCCCAGGTGGTGGGATCAGTAGCAGAGTTTAGGCAAGAGAGTGTAGGAGAGAGTGGCAAGCTGGAGAGAGGTGAAGTTGGAGTCGGCTGCGGAGGACAGACGGACTAGCGATAGCGCACCGAGGGCGGTGGCGAGCGGCAGAACCCCGCGCCAAGCCCCCGTGCCGACGCGATCGACCTGCAAGCGCGCCTCGGAACAACAACCTTGCTGCACCTTTTGTGAAAGGCGAGCGCAACCTCAACCCACCGGCCACGCCACTCACTCCGCGTCACCCTGGATATCTTACCGCGACATACTTCAGATCAACATCATACCCACGTGGCCAACGCCAACATGGAGCAGTACTTACGCGCGTGGCGGAGGGAGGCGTTGGATAAACACCAGTACGATTCCGCCATATATATCGCGGACAAGCTGCTCGCCCTCACAAGTAAGGCTCCGCTCCAACCTCACTCAACACCATACTAATTCGTCCGCCTAGAAAACGACCAAGATGCATACTGGCTAGCTCAAGTCCACTTCACCACCGGCAACTACTCGCGCGCCCAATCGCTGCTCTCCCGCGGCGACCTCATCGCGAACAACGCCCAATGTCGCTACCTCGCCGCGCATTGCTCCATAAAGCTGGGCAAGACCGAGGAGGCCCTGGCCATACTGGGCGACAAGAACCCCACACACCTCATCTCTGCGCCCGGCAGCGCGCGCCAGAAGCTGCGGCATGTGGACGTCAACACACGGGTGGGCGGGCGACACCACAAGGGCGTGACGCGCAGCGAGCGGGTCCCCACGAGCGAGGAGCGCGACAAGGAGGATGCCACAAATCTCAAGTTCGAGGCGGGCATGTGCTATCTCCGCGGCGTCTGCTATGCGAAGAACAATGCCTTCGACCGCGCAAAGGAATGCTACAAGACGGCCGTGCAGATCGACGTGCAGTGCTTCGAGGCCTTTGACCAGCTCATGACCAACGCCCTCATGTCCCCCGACGAAGAGTGGGCCTTCCTCGACTCGCTCAACTTCGACACCATCGCCGTCGACAACAACCCGTCCCTCTCCCAAGAAGCGGCCCAGTTCACCAAGACGCTGTACACCACCCGGCTCTCGAAATACTCCAAACCCGACGAATTCATAGAGGCAACCAACACCCTCTCCACGCACTACAACCTCGCCTCAAACCCCGATATCCTCCTCGCAAAGGCCGATCTCCTCTTCACACAATGTCGATTTCGAAATGCCCTCGCACTAACGTCTTCAATACTAGAAACGGACAAGCACAACTTCGCCATCCTCCCCATTCATCTGGCCTGCCTCCACGAACTTGGCCAGAAGAACGCGCTCTTCCTCCTCGCCCACGACCTGGCCGACAACGCCCCCCAAGAACCTTGCTCATGGCTCGCCGTTGGGATATACTACCTCTCCATATTCCGCATCGCCGAAGCCCGTCGCTACTTCTCCAAATCGTCCATGATGGATCCCCATTTTGGACCGGCTTGGATCGGCTTTGCGCACACTTTTGCGGCAGAGGGCGAACACGACCAGGCCATTAGCGCGTACAGCACCGCTGCAAGATTGTTCCAGGGAACGCATCTCCCACAGCTCTTCCTGGGAATGCAGAACCTGCAACTGAACAACCTGGGTCTAGCGCAGGAATATCTCTCTACCGCATTGTCTCTGTGCAAATCGGATCCTCTGTTGCTAAACGAGATAGGCGTAGTCCACTACCACAACGACGCCCTCATCGACAGCATAGAGTGTTTCCGCCGCGCCCTCCTCATCGCCGAAAAGAACGAAGCCGATCCCGACTCCTGGCTCCCGACTCGAATCAACCTCGCGCACGCCCTCCGCCGCTGCGGCCAATTGGAAGAGAGCCTAAGCACCTTCGAAGAGGTGTGTCGTTGGGGCGAGAAAGACGCTGGAGTCTTCACTGCCAAGGCACTCGTGCTCCTCGAACTTGGCCGCGGATGGGAAGCTGTCGGATGTCTGCACGAGGCACTCGCTGTCCAACCACAGGACCCCATGGCGACGGATCTGCTGAACAAAGCGCTCGAGGCGAATGAGTCAGAGTATTCGGTGTTCGGCGTGGCGTCGCAGGTGGGCAGCTTCATGAGGCCGAGGGATGCAATCACGGATAAGCTTGCGGGGATGGGGTACGTGAGTGATGAAGAGGTGGAAGAGTTGGATCGGCGGATTGGCGGGCGGTTGAAGGAGATTCAGCAGAATAGGGTGGCAGGACGGGGCAGTCGGCGGAGGAGGGCTGGGGGGATGGTAGAGGAGAGTATGGTGGGGGAGAGCATGGTTTTGGATAGTGATGATGAGTGAGCGCCTTTCTCGGCCTTTGTGCTTCTCATCTCTTCTCGAGGTGTGGAGTAAGGAGTGGCAATTAGGGGGCGAGAGTGTATTTTGCATATTAGCGAGGGATGGTGCATGGGTGGAGTTATTCCCCTTTTCAACTCATTCATCAAGGGTGCGGGATGGTTTGCATGGCGTCGGACGGTATGGGATGGCATGGTACGGAGCACAAAGCATGGTGAATGGGGCATGGTGAGTGGGCATGGTAAGGTGTAAAGGTTTGTACAGTTTCTCTCCCAAGGACGACGGATACCATATCATTGAATATAGTAATAACTCATTAGATACCCCCCCTATAGCTCAGCTCGAATAAGCTTGCGGACTGCTGACAGTATCGTGTTTAGGTGTTTTGGCGCTGGGATGGCATGAGGGCAGGTGCGGCGGGAGGGATTTGTGGTTTGGATACTGTGGATTTGGGAGGGTTTGTTGGGCTTGAAGAGGAGATTGGGGATATGCGTGGACTTTGTTATTCATATTTCCAGAAGTGGCAGGGGGTTGGTAGTAGGTGGTTTCTACTATCCACGGGATTTATTTAAAACGGCATTTTCTGCGCGGAAGAGAATAGTATCTTTCTGTCATGCACAGATTCAAATAAATCTCTGGCCTTTGAATTGGTTTCTGTTTGTATATTTCATATAGAAAGATGTTGGGATAGTGACGTGTACGTTGGTGGTAGAGGGAAAATTAGGCTGTTTGAGGCTCGAGATAATACGGCCAAACATAGTAAATACGCGATGGTAATTCGCACAAAGCTTAGTTTGATGGTTGCATTTAGTGTGCTAACGGCGCTAGATCTGGAATGCGTCTTTAGATGGCCTTCTAAACGGCTTATCTCGCAGGCTATTGCTAATCTATGTCAGTTATTGGCGAGATACTTGGGCTCCTGTTGAGTGCGTTTTCTAGGGGATTGAGATAGGATTTTCTAGGTGAGGAACTTATATCTTCTATGTTTTCTTCGTTGTTAGTCATAGGTTGATATTGATTCTTCGCATGGTAAGGGGAATCTTGGAAGGGGAGAGATGGTGGGGAGGTTTCGGTGTATGGATGTGGACTTTACGACATTGCCAAATTTCCTGGTGGAATGTCTCGAGCGGGAGACGGAGCATTCCCTTGATAACTGAGACGTGCATTGGTGATGGAACTGGAGGATGAGCCTGTCCAGAGACATGCTGATGCTTGTTTATTGCATATAATCACACGTGTGCAGTAGTAAAGAACAGGTCAACAACTACACTGTGTTAGCATCCGCTCTTGCATAGCACTAGATTATTTTCCAAAACAATAGGAACGGTTAGCAGGTTCTTGATACCTCTTGGGGAGACAGGCAAAAGGAATGGGCGACGGATTTGATTGGTGTTATCAGGAGGAAGTAGGAAGTGCCCTACCACCTCGATATTACTCATTGCTTGCTAACGCGTGTCCATCCGACGCAATGAGGTAATTCCTGTTCTTGGGGCCACAGGCAGAAAGGTATGGTGGCGGATTTGATTGTCATTGTCGTGACTTAGCATGTCACCTAACTTGACTATGAAATGCCTGTGGAAGGCCCATCTATGGTACGCAAGGGAAGTGGAATCTAGATGCATGATGGGCAAGAGGCCCTAATAATACTCCCAGGCCCACTCGCTGCGCTTTAGACTTCTAGATGCGGGTTGCAAGTTTTTCAAGTTCATCCACTACCGTTGATCGGAAGGCAATCCGTACATTCGCCTCCTCGCCTATCCTTCCTCCCTCCTCGAAATCTCCTTTCAAGCAGGCCACGACAATGGAAGCATATTTGTTGCCCATTCGCTCCGGCAGGAACTCGGTTGCAAACATTATGAACCCGTTGCGGATTTGCTCAGCTGTGAGCCCCTTTCCATCTCGCCACAGCGCATGTGTATCGTCCGCATTTTCGACGCTGTGCACAAACGTCGTGGGAATAACGTTATACAGCTCTACTGCTTCTCGGCCGAGACCGATCTCGAGAAAGACTACGCCAAGGGAATAGATGTCATCCAGAAGATTGTGAGGTCTACTCGGTTCGCGCTTGTCGTTGTGGTGGCGATCCGGGTGCTTGTAGATATATTGCTCTGGTCCCACACCCTTTCTGACACCGTACCGATCGGAGTATTCATTTATACTTCGAGCAAACTGAAACCCAACAAGGTAAGGTCTGCTGATAGTACACCACTGTCCGGAAGAATCTATGGTGAATAGGATGTTGCCACTCTGTATGCTTTGATGCAGCCAAGATACTACATGCAGATTGGAGAGGGTTCTGGCCAGGGATGCGGCGAATGAGACTCTGTGTGTGCTGGATAGTGGTCGTGTTGCAGCGGGATTGTAGACTTCGGGATCGCCGAATCTGGTGTATTGGAAGAGCGAGGGTCCCCCTCTCTTCAGCTGTTCCCGAAGTGTGAACATCTTTGGGAGAGATGACATCGATTTTCCTTGGTGAGTGGAAATCAGTCTCCCTCCCGTTAACGGGCTGAAATCGAAGATGTAACTGAAGCGGCGGTATGCAGGTTCGTGCGTCATACCAATACACTGTAAAATACCGGTTCCCTCGGCCTGTGTCCTGTTCAGAAATGTTGCCAATCTCAGTGCCATTGGGAGGCTGAGCTGACTTTTCTCAGATTGCGTGTAATAGCGGTGTTCCACGAGTGTAAAGATCGCATCGCGAAACTTGCCGAACTTCAGGTTTTCACCAGACACCGTGGGCTGATCTACGGTGTGAAGTAATCCAGAGGGGATAAGAATGTTCTTGTCTGCAAAAGACTGGTCCCTTTCGATCTTTTGGAGAGTTACTGTGGACGGGATGCCCACAATTTGTGCATCATCGCTGGCCTCTAATCCTTCCAGTTCTATGGTCGAGTTCCCTCCGAAGTGCGTGATGGTCCAGGTGATATCCTGAGATAGGTTCTGATTTAACTGCTCAACCGTAGCAAGTACCTTGGTTGCCTTTTCTTTTCCCCCCAACATCCACGAAGTTCTTTTCCTAATCTTCCATGACGAAGATCGCCGAACGAGGGCGATGACTGCAGACGCTGAGGCAGGGTCCGCTCTGCATGCTGTTATGATGGTATTAAATTTCTTCCAGTGCTCGATAACTTTGGTGAAAGATTCCAGTATGCTTTGACGCTGTAGGTCGCCGACGATCTCGAGGAGTGACTGCTTGCCGAAGCGTGGTTGGCTTACTACCCGCTCACAGCTTTCAGTGCGCCCAAGCTCTCTTCTGAAGCTGACCTCAATCGTGTCAAGATCCTCGCTGAACCCGTTGAGGGTGGTAGCAATCTCTTTGACACATCTACAGACGTCTGCTATGTCTAACGTAATTTGAAAAGGAGATCCCATCACTGGTAGTTGGAAATATGATATAATGAAGGGAAGGATGGCGGATACATAGCTGACAGCATTCCAGTCCTTTCTCCGAGGCAGTGTGGCAGTGCCGCCAGGTTGACCGGTAAGGCTGATCCAGACTTGGAAACTTGCAGATGCTGCCCACTCTTGCATAATGTGGCTTATATTGGCTGCCAGCCACCTCCCGAACCTCCGCTGGTGCCTCATAGCCTCGTCTGCCCGACACAATCTCTTTCCTAACATTATTTTACCCTTCATCCCCCTTCATTCTGTTGAGAGAGCAACGGTGCGTTTTTGCGCGATTCTCAGTGGTTGGAGATGATGAGCGTCGCCGAAGATGTTCTTCCCCAGAATGTAGGGTTCATGTCTGTGGGTACTGACTGGTAATTGTCGCTGATGAAGCTGGCAGCGATCCTTGGTTTCAGGTGCCCACCCGTCCGAGCTATGGAGATTTTCCCATACTTTCGGCAGCTCAAGTCCCAGTATACTATGGTTCCAACTTGCACTTCGAGTATGCGCGATAGGGCTGCCGGACTTCACAGGCCACCTTGAGATTGATGTCAAGCATCCGCTGTCAGAAGGTGCAAACTATGAGGTGTTCCACATGACGGTCTCGGAATATCACCAAAGTCTGTTAGGATCACTGCAAGAACGAAATTGGAAACAGGTCATTGTCAAGCGATTAAAGGCGACAATACCTACCCACAACGCCCAAAAGGACGATCCAAAGCAACATATGCAACTGAGGTCGATGATTAGAGAACTTTACGTCATGAGGTCACTCCGAGATCATGATGAGATTGTTGACGTTGTGGGCATTGGACGTGAAGTGGGTCAACTTCTCCATCCACTGTCGTTGGCGCCATTTTACATGCCCTGCACGATTGTCGAATTGGCCACACAAGGGACTCTGGATCAGTTCCTGGAAATAACTTTGCCAGAAAACTTGCTGGAACATATGAAGAACGTCCTTATAAAAAGTTCTTATCAAACACGGGTAAAGCTCTGCGTGAATATTCTCAATGGATTGCGTGCCTTGCATGACCATGGAATATATCACACAGACATCAAGCCTGGAAACATTCTTGTCTTTGGTTCTTTGCAGGAAGGTTTCAAAGCTAAGATTTCAGACTTCGGCTCGTCACTGATAAAAAGCCCCGACGTCTCGAACGTGCGCTTCCCGCTCGGAAAAGAGTTCGGCGGCACTGATGGATACACAGCCCCAGAGGTTGAGGAGCTCGGTGTCATGAATCTGACTGATTTGGAGCTCCAGAGCTGCGATCTGTTTTCAGCTGGGGTCACATTTCTTGAGGCCCTCACCTCATGCAGGAGTAGCCGTGAAAGGCGAGCGCATTCTTATGAACATGAAAACGATCTCTCATTATTTGGCTCGATTCGCCCGCTGTTAGAAGAATATGGTGGGGCTACGACTAAGCAACTGGACCGAATGACGAAGGTCCTACAATCCACTCTTTGTGACATTGCCAATCGGGCGTCTACCGCCGACGAGCTACTACATGACCTCCTTCCAACTCTTGGTATCATTCCCCAATGTGCCTGCAAAGATAGCGTCCTAAAAGGAGTATCGAGGGAGGCCTCCGGCATTATCTTTGTTGATAACATCGGACAGTCCACAAATGTAGCTGACGCGCTACGAAGCGAAGATGATACTAACTCTCGCCTGTCTCGAGATGTAAGTATTTTTATACAGTACTGGAGGCACCACTTGTATTAACTTTTAGGTATCAGGACTTCATTCTACTTCTACCTTCCATTAGCGGGAGGAACATAGAGGGGTTCTTGCAGAGATCCATTTTCGACGACCTTGAACATGCCTTGGCAAAGTCCGAAAGCGACGCGCCGCGCCTTCAATTCATCAAAGGCCTTTGCTATGCGAACGGGTTCGGCGTCAGTTTTGACCCAAACGAAGCTTGTAAGTCAATTTATAGTGCTGCTCAAATGGGTTATATGCCAGCCAAATTCACCTACCGTCGAATCCACGATGCTCTCTTTTCAGTCGCCGATTCTTGGGAGATAGAAGACATCCCTATACCGGAGATTTCCGCACTAGCCATGCGAGAGGTAGACGCGGACCTTTTCTACCAGATCGACAACCTTTACGCGTCACCATCAAATTACATGTCTGCAGCCATTCGACTGTCAGAGCACATCACCTGGTTGGACGCCACAATACAAGCAGCGCATCAATCCCTTGCATCATTTCCTGAAGAAAACACTAAGACTCGAGACATAGCTCTTCTTCAAGAGCAGGCCAAAACTTCTTTGCCAGAGGACTTATCATTGCTTGATGACGAAAAGTGGCCATCAAAGCAGGCCCTGTACATCGCTCTCGGTATATTGCTCCATCAACCAGGCTCAGAATTTCTACCAGAGATTTTGCAATTGCTGCCACCCCTGAAGAACTTCGATTTCGAACTAAACCACACCGAGCAATCTATTACCCCTTTGATGCTTGCGTGCCGAGTTGGTAACGTTGAAGCCGTCCGAATATTAAGCCAACATTGCAGAACGGATGCGAAAGATGAGGCAGGGGCAATCGCAATGCATTTCATCTTCTGTTTCCCAGATCATGCGATACCTGAGATGTCATCCATTCTTTCCCGCGATTTGGATCCCTCAAATAGTTACACCACAACTAATGAAATCAACATCATCGAACAGTTGTGCAGCCTAGAAGGGACACCACTCGCCTTCGCCATTCAGGTCGGTAATAAAACTGCTGTGGAATGTCTGTCGCCACTTCGTCAATTCCACGGTTATGTCAAATCGGGCCCAAATATACATGGTGCTCTCCGTACCCTTTTTAGTTTAGTACCCGAGGATTACAAAATCCAAAAGGTAGTATATGCCACCATCGATCTGCTGGCCAGTCTACACGAGAACGACCTTCTAGAAGTTTTAGGATTTTCGCAAGATATGATCTCCGTCCTACGACCGACCGATATGGGCGTCGAATACCAGGATGGTGCTGTGTTAGCACACCTAGCCATAATTGTCGAACTTGTGGCAATCAGACGTCAAATGCAGTGGATTCAATATGGGGATCGATATATGAGTCGACTAGGAGAGCTCTTCTTCTTCATGATCCCGAAAATACTAAATCCTGAAGATGCAGTGCTTTTTCTTAGAATGATAATCCAGGGTGCTGGTACTCCTCCGGTAGCACTGACATTGCTTCACTCTCTTCGCTCTGTAACCGGAGTTGATCCATCAAGACTCGATACACTGTTCACTGCGTTTGAGGCAGACATGTGCCTGCGGAATCCCAGCCGCTCGTCGTTCCTAGGATATACCAATACGTCCGAATCCGATATATTATTGGCCCTGGTAGTTGCTTTCCGCCACGGCGACATGAATGCTTTCAAGAGGATACTCAGGAAAGCCTCTAAGCATGAGATTCATTGGGGCCTTACGGCTACCAAAGACGCTCTACTGGGAGTCTTTGCGGCGCTGCCAGAGCCTAGGATACGGGAATATCTTGACCTTTCGAATCACTACATTGCGAAATCTCATCGAGCCACGGCATGGAAATTCAATCCAGTTCGGTGGTTCAGCGCAAAGTTTGGATATCGACAGTACATCACAGCTAGTGCCGTCGGTGATGCAATCCTACACAGAAATGACGCCGCTTTACAAGCTTTTCTTGATAGTGGAACGTGTCCATACGAGACATTTCCCTACTATGGGAACGTGCTCCACCTTTTGTGCACGAATGATGGCTATGTTGAGGGATTGGATATATTGGCCAGCACTCTGGACGAAGGACGACTTAAGGGGCTTCTCGTACAACGAACGACAAGGGGGAAATTGACTCCTCTTGAAGTGGCGTATTATCTAGGGAGCTATCGATGTTTCAAGCTGCTCCTCCCCTATTATCACAGCGATCTCGAGACTAGAGAGCTGCCAGGAAAATTGATGGTGGACCCAGATCTGGAAATATACTTGGACCAAGTCATGAAGCTAGTATTGGATTTTAATAATATCGATAACAGCTTTCGAGAATCCTTGGGAGTTGCTTCTTTGGAAACAAGTACCGTGATAGAAGGGTTGCGTATGGTCAGGATGGCGTGCGCATTGACAATATACATCGACAACGAGGAAGGAGATGAAGAAGACATGTGAGTAACAGAGATTCTGATGTGGCCTTTGATTTACTGACTTCGCGTTCTCCATTTTCAGAAGCCCTGAGGCCTTGGATCTCATGGATTTATCCACCAATTCAATAAATGTGGAAAACGGTGCTGTCGACCCTCATATACTTCTTGGGGTAGCCTGCAATGTCGTCAGCCTTAGTAGAACTATGCGCTTTATCGACACCGTGCGGCGCAACCCTCTTTTTTGGATTGCTGGAACTTCTATGGTCTGCCTTGTGACATTCCGGAGATTCCTTCCAGCTCGGGTAGAGTTTGGCTCATTCTGGAGTTTAGCTAGAACCTGACTTGCGCATCTATTGAACTCTCCTATCCCCACAGGCATGCCAGTTCGATCGCCTGTCTGCTCAAGAAGGTTTCTCTCTCTACTTCTCCATGCCTACTCAAGTTTTCAGGGAAAAAGATCAATCAAACACCATTTCGAATCACATAGCAATCACCTTACTGCATCCGATAGTCTGATGACATATTGAACTGTATCGCCCCCCATTACTCCACCACCGCCCAATTCATTACTTTAGAACGTCCTCCCCACCACCACAACCTTCTCATCAACATTTCTCCCACTAACCCTAACCTTCAGTCCCTCAACCTCAACCGGAAACTGAAGCTTCACATCCACTTCCATCTTCTCCCCTGGCCACAACGAAACGTAATTCTCTGACCAAAACACCGCCCCGACGCTCCCATCTACAATGTCCAACCCGACAAACACAGCAGGGATAGAACTTTTATTCTCCAACGAAACAGTCACCTTTCCCGCCCCTACCTTCTTGGCTGTGATATTCACATCTGCTTTCTTCATCGCGTTCAAAGCCGTGAAGTCGGCGTAAGAAGAGGTGGGCGTGTAATACCAAGTCGACTTGTCCCAATCCAAAGTATCTTGTTTTGGAGATATCCAATACACACTTCGACTCAGTACTTTGTCCCCCTCTTTCAAAACTAGGCGCAAGAGTGATGTTTCTTTCGGGCGGCCAAGACCAGGGATTGGTGTTATGGTTTTACTCTTATTGGGTTGTGTTGTTGTTTCAATTGTGTTTTTCACACCAACTTTCCCCTCTAATCCCATAATTTCCACATCAACGGTTCTTGGACCTGAAGAAACTCGTGAGCGGTTAATAAGATAGATAGCGCCGGAGACGTAATCATACACCGTGGATTCACTGCGTAGCCCAGATTTAGCGCCGAAGTAAGAACCGCCGGTACGCAAATAGTAGTCGAAGAGGTTCCAGTGCAACGATGGCCACGCATTATTCAACATCCAATACACCATACCCGTGGCAGGTCTTTCCGCATTCCAGCGCAAGACATATGCCTCAAACTGCGACCTTGTAGCCTCATAATCCATCATTTGAGATTTGAGCAAATAGTCTGCGAGAGATGTCGGAGGTCCGTACCGCGCCCAAAGCGCAGCGTTGTATATCCCTCTATCATAGAACTGCGAGGCACTCGTACTCATATGATATAACCCCTTATTCGGCTTCTTCCACAGATCCTCAAGATCCGCCGGCGACAAGAACTTTTGCAGAGAGGAGAGAACGGGTGTACCGACGCCAGCACTGAGTTCAGATCCGAAACCCCACGCACCGCCTAACTTGTCGCTGCCCCAGTACGAGGGGGGAACCCAGTCGTATGGGCCCTCCATCTTCATTCCTCCGTTTCCGAGCTGGGCGGGGTATCCACGTTGAGAAGCCGAGGAGAGAATTGGTGTGTCCCAGTTATACGCTCGCAAGGCAGAGACATAGATAGAGGTAGCCTTATCATCAGGCCAGAAGTCGGAACCGATGAGGAACCCCAAGATATTGGGATGTTGTTGCATCATTTCCGCCTCGTGTCGCATGCTCTGATTCGCGGTACTGTAGTCTGCAGATGTCCATTTTAGGCCCGAGCCTTCATCGTTATAAGACCATCCTTCCCATTTGTCGCAACATTCCCAGCCCGCCAGCAACATAATACCCATTTCGTCCGCAATCGCATAGAAGAGCGGATGTTCTTGCTTGCCCTCTAATCTAACCGTGTTAAGCCCCATATCGAGTACTAACTGCAACTGCGCTTTCACCTTCTCCACGTCGAAGCGGAGGAATATGTCCGACGTGTACCCTGCACCCAGGACATGGAACGGCTCTCCATTCACATAGAAAATAGTATCGTTGTATTTGTTCAGCCGCGATGTCACTGTTCGGATACCAAAAAGGGTCCGCGGTGTAGTATCAGACAATCCAGCACCGGTGAATGCATCGCAGGATACTTGGTATAAAGGCTGCTCGCCCCATTGTGCAGGCCACCAGATCTGCGGCTCGGGGATTTTGAAGCTTAACTTCAAGCTTTGCTGGAGTTTGGCGTTGATGCGGAATTCTGCACGCATTTTTCCAACGTTGGTAAAGGGGGCAGGGGACGTGATGGAGCATACTACTTCACCCTGTATGCCGCGGTCTCCCAGATTGGTGACATCGAGATGGATGCTTATGGAACCGTCGAGTCTAGTCGTCACCCTGGGCACAGACAAGGAGACTTCGCGCGTCCACTTCACTTCTATATCTCGCCATATACCAGTGCCGTTGTCCGGGGGATATGGATTCCAGTCCACAAAACCGAGTGCAAAGTCGCGGTTGTAATCCGTTGGGTGCACTCGCACTACGATCACATTCCCACCTTGTTTGGCTGCAGATGTGATGTCGTATGCCTGCCCAGCATAAGCACCCGCTTGAACGTCTTTACTCGCAATCTGTTTTCCATTAACATGGACATCGGCGCGCGAGGTTATCCCATGGGTTAGGAGTTGGAAGTATGACCCATTTCCAGGAGTCAGCGTCATTTCGGCCCGGTAAAACCAAGGCACTTGGAACTGTGCAGCATCAACCTTTTGGAGATTGGCAGAGAAGAATAGACCGGATTCAGTGAAGACGTTGTTGTCGAGAAGGGTGGACATCAAAGTACCCCTGGAGCCGATGTTATACCATCCTTTAGTGTCGAAATCCAGAGAGGATATTTTCGAGACATCTTGGCCAGTTTTGGACGTGGATTGTACCTTCCAGACTGGAACTGTTGCAGTTTTTCCAATGTTTGAGAGGGGAACTTGGTCGAGTGTTTGTGGAGTTACGAGAGACGTAAACAGAAGAAGTAGTAGCATATGAAGACAGGATACTGCCATCCTGTCATTTGAGCGCTAAGCAGATGGTACATGGAATGTAGTTAGGAGAGACAGAAGATGAAGTGATGTCAGAAATTTGAAAGGTCAATGGAGAACATCTGGCAAATTGAAAGAAAATTTGACATCCTGTCCCTGCCGGCTGCGGTGTAACATAAACATGTGAGGTCAATCAAAATCGTATTCTTGGGTGTGAACAGACACGCACAAAGCCTCACACGGCCGGGTACAATGTCTGTGGTGATGGCAGCGGTCGCGAAAATCCTGGGTACTCACTTTTTGAAGAGTTTTAATATTATTGGGTGGATCTCAGGGAAGAAGAATCCTCGGTTCTCCGCACGCCAAGTCTGTGCAATATGAACTACAGCGCTAACGTCCAATAAGGAAGTCCGTGATCGTACTTCCAATATGGTGTTACTTCGCAAGTGTAACTCAGGCTGAAACCTTTCCCTTTTGTGCATCACAGTTTCCAACCTCGTTTTTTGGCTAGGGAAGTTTCCTGCCTCACAGCAAGATCTGCAATAATCTCTTCGCTGCCTCCGCCCACAACCTGTCTCATGGTTAGCGAGGTTAAAGACTTCGGAATAATATGCACTGACCATCATTCTAAGATCCCGACTCATTTGTTCAATAATAGCCCCTGGACCTCCTCCTTTCTGATATCCTGCGCCACCGAAAATCTGCTGCGCTTCTCGATTTGCCATCTCCAAAATACGCCCGCCATGAACCTTTGACAACGCGATCTGACCGGCGATGTCAGGATCCTGCCATCCAAAAGGCGATTTAGAGATGTGGTACGCAATCTGCTCAAGCCACGCCCAATGACTCTCGACATATCTTCCCATCGTTGCCAGTTTGTGACTGATGATCTGGTTCGAGATCAATGGTTTGCCAAACGTATGGCGTTTGTTGGCGTAGTCAAAAGACTCGGACAAACATGTTCGCGCTTTGCGATTGCAACCAACTGACATGATAAAGCGCTCTTTGTTGAAGTTTGTCATGATGATCTTGAAGCCCTGGTTTTCTTTCCCCAGCAGGTTCTCCACTGGGACCAGGACATCGTCCATTTCAACGAAACTGGCGCCACCGGCTTTCTGTCCACTGTTTGCGATTCTGCGATGTGAGAAGCCCTTAGAGTTCACAGGAATGACCAAGACTGAGATGCCTCCCATTCCTGGGCCACCCGTGCGAACGGCTGCAGTCATATGAGTTGCCCACGGCATACCGGTAATCCATTTCTTATACCCATTGACGACGTAATTTTTACCATCTGAAGTCTTGATCGCTGTGGTTTGGATGTTGGCAACATCGGACTTGAAAGATAAGCATGTATTTAGAGATGACGTGAAAACGACTCACGCCAGCACTAGGCTCTGTGATGCCCAAACAAAAGCTCGTCTCCCATGTGAACAACCCCGGAAGCCATCTTCTCTTTTGTTCATCGGTGCCATGGTGCACGATTGGGGGCACTCCAATCACACTTCCTCCACCCAGTGATGTCCCAACTCCCCCCTCCACTCGAGAGTTCTCGTCACTCAGGATCATAAGATGGAAAATGTCCAACTCAGCCACAGGGATGCCAGCCGGCCCTGGGACATCTCTCGGTCGATATGGCTCAGGCACGTCTGCGAACGCGAATCCAGATCTTGCATACTTCATGCGTACCTCGTCGGGCGCCTCACCCTTCTCTTCCCATTCCAACATGAAGGGTTTCACTTCTTCGTCAACGTGCTTGCGGACTGCATCTCGGAGCCTTTTGTGTGAATCGTTGTAGTACGGAGATGCGAGCGAGCTATACCAGGATGGCTCGCTCCAGGGAGCCAGGTTGCCGAAGGTTTCTCTCTTTTGAGCCATCATGGGGTGAAAGGCTGTTCGTGAATAGGAGTTCTTCTAGTGAAAAGATGGAGGGTTGCAGACATCTCTTCGACGAGGAACTTCACAAATACGAGAAACCGGGGAGGAGAGCTGCTGATGCCTCGGTTCGTGAGATGAGACGGGGTTGGCGAGTCGGCGCTGGCGCTAACTGCATAAGGATGCACCAATAAGAATGAGACCCTGAAGCCAGCAAAAAAAACACCAAAAACATACAACAGCGGGTATTCGCTAGTGGTCACCCACCTAACTACTAATCCGCCGGTTACAGGCTTATTAACAGGGGAGCGGACGGGACCCAAAGTATTCCTGTACCAATGGTCGTATGTGCTAATGCGAACCTGGCAGGAAGGCTATAACTGTTGGATTTGGGGGAGGAGAGTGAGATGGGGAGAACATGAGGGGGCTGTAGAAAGGAGAGAGAAAAGCCCAGGTAGGGGGAGGGGGAGGAGGTGTCGGGTGGGGTATAGGGAACAGGCATCAACATATCTTCTCCAAGTGGTCTAAGAAAAGCTCTAAAATTGAGAAAGATTCAAGAGGACGGAAGAATGGCATGTTGTTCAGTTTTTGTCATCCATCTGCTGAGTCCACTATGAATCAGAGCTTCCAGCTAGAGCTCCAGAGACGCAAGCATCACCTTCACTTCATCAACCCCCTTCGTCCATTCCCATCCAACTGTATCTCCACGTTCCATCCTTGTTGCCAATGCATCCGGGGAAAACCATACTCTTTCCAGCTTCTTCGCATTCCCAAATGCGCTCTGTGCAACAAGATGTCCACGTTCCTTCAAGTACTCTCTCATTTCTCTTATGGCTTCAGGCTTCGACGAGGTTTCAGTGTCTTTTGAAGCGAATCTAGCGTGTTTCCTGGTTATTTGAGAAACATCTAGAAAGCAGAGCTCCTGGAAACCATTCTTCAGGCAATCAACCACTTCCTTTGCAGCATAGTACGCAGACGAATCTATAAATATTGCCCCAATATGTGTGCCTAAGGTTGGTGATGTGGTTAGCGCAGCTTTCGTCCCTTGGAAGGAGAGAGCCCCGGAAAATGTTCAAAAGTTGAGAGGTCACCTACCACGAGTACCATGGGCGCGAAGCCGTCGGAGCCGAGGAAAGGCAATGGAAATGGACACTGCATTGAGTTTTATCCATTCGGATGGAGCATCAAGAAACGTTAGGTTGGCGGTACAATTGAATAGGGGGTTGTTTCGTGCTTTGATCTCTGTGTATCCAGACGGACGATGCGAAAGGCCCAAGGAGAGTGTCTCGAGGTTCGGGCAGCAGGAAGCAATCCACAGTGCATCAATATCGATATCTAATCGCTTGATGGCCGGAAATGTGGCCTGTGTTGGTAGGCCTTGCATAATTGCGAGTTCACGAAGGTGGCTATGTGCTGCAATATGGAGTGGTCTGAACAGGCGCAGGTGCAGGTCTTGGAGCTTGTGCATTCGGAAGAGCATTACGAACAAGTTGCTTAGCCCGGGGGATTCAATGCGGTAGTATAAAGACTGAGATGCGATCCAAATTTTGAGTCTTTTGACTTCCTGAAGCAGCGGGCGGTTCTCGATTAAACAGCGTGAAGCACGTTGAAGTGTCGGCCATCCACCCTCTTTCGCTGGCTTAGAGGTTTGAACTGTCGGCCAGCTGGCACCATTCATCGGATTGAAAGATGGAGACACCGGCCTCCTATCGCGGTTCCCTAGGTTGAATGGTTCTCGCGGGTCGCAAATTCTCGTGTTTCTGAACAGAGATGGTAGGAGGAGATAGCGGAGGTTTCGATTGACAAGGGACAGAGCAATCAAATCTTTATGAGAGAGATAGTCGCACAGTTCTAGAAAGAGGTCGGTACTCAGATGGAGGATAGACGTAATCATTGCTCCATATTCCATGGCGCTCTATTTTGGGGCGGCAGGCTCTGTCACCCCTATGATGGCTTCCACTTTGTTATGTCGATGATGTAGCCCCATCAAGAACTCTGGTGGCGGTATTGAAGGTTTGGGTGAATCGTGATATCAGACGCCTAGAATAGTGCTGCTTCATTCACGAAAAGGAGGCGCCGGCGATCCTCTGGTGCTGCAGTGTTGTTGTTGTTGGACATCGATTAGTTGAAGAGGCTACGAATGTCAGCCGTACCCACGTGGTGTTAGGGAACAATGTGTTGGCGAAGCACCCACTCTTCGGGAGCTTCGGTCTAGATATATATTGCAAACTGTGGTGCTATAAATTTATTCAAAGTAGGCTATTTCCACCTTTCTAAAGTACGAGTGGTCCAGTGCGGCTGAGGGTTACCTGGGGATTTATGAAATCGTGCCGACCTTGGCCCCTGCACACCTCCACAGTCTGCGCACAGACCGTAAATGTCTCCAGCTTGCTCAATTGTGGAGACTTGCGCCGTTCCCGAGCCCTTGACGTTCATGTGAAATTGATATTCATGACTTTTTGTATGGATCTTTAAATATTGATGAATTTAGGGTGCCCAAAAGTAGTTCTGGTTAACGTGAGTGAAATAAGAAAAGGATGAAAGGCTAACAACCTCAGAACAATCTGTACCAGCTGAAGATGACATCCCAAACTTTAACTCAATGCAAAGTCTGACAAAACCTAGAGTAACTAGATGGCAATACAGAAATTTGCGCAGTTTTGAGCAGGTCACGTGATATTGCCTTTGTCTCACAAAGTGAAACTCCTGACATCTACCGGGAAGGCTGGGAGCCGAACTCATCTGACACGAAAGGGGCAACATGACCGAAGGGTTTGCCCTCTCGCTAGTATCCGATATAAGGACTTGGATTTTGAGCTCCTCCTAGCAAACAACTATACCAGCCAAAGTGCCTTCAACAGACCCATGAGACAGACCGGCAAACTTGATCACCAGGCACGAAACCCATTGATCTTGAAATAGTGACATGCCGCTTTTCAGACTAGATCCATATCCAAAGGAACAATTTCCATTTTCTTTTTGCATTCAACAATTCTCCAGGTGTTCAGAAATTAAGCATAGCATTGTCCGGCAGTGACAGAATGCCATGAGCATTATTGAGCTTCGTGAACAGACTTTCCATGTCAACCATCAGTCCAAATATTTCTGTGTATCGGCTAATATGGCATCGTGATATAGATGATTGTATTTCGTTCGGTCTGGCTTTCTCCGTTTCCAAACTCGTCTTGTTCTCGCTGGCCACGACGATGGAGAGTCTACAAACAACAAACGGAAGACCCACTAAATTCCTTCAAAAGTGGTCATAATCTCTAACTCAGTTATCTTCTCCGTTCTGAAATACCTTCTCAGAGTAATTGTTCAAAACCCAAATATGGCCACATCTTTGCCTCCCCAACTTCAGCACGAGCTTCTCAGGCTGGCCTTCTTCTCCATAAGTATTATTCTCTTCTTCATATTCTTGGGATTCTCCATTCTGAACATTCGGATGGCCACACATTTTGGAGACCTTCGCCAGGATGTCCGCCATCGACACAAGGAAATCCGTCACAGCCTCGGCCTTCTCAGGCTTCTACACACACCTTCTGCTAGAAAAGAAGTTATTCTGCTGAACAGAACTGTGAATATCATTTCAAATGTGGTCTCCCAGAATGACGGCGAAGCGAGCGAGAGTACACATTCGCATAGTCATCCTGGATCTTATCATTCTCGGCATGAGGATAGTAGTTCCGATGGTTCTAACTCTGATGATACCAGATTCGATCATTCTGCATTCGGTGAACCCAGTTATGAACTTGGTCTTCAATTCGATCGCTATAATTTCGACGACGATACCTTTTTCGATGCAGCTCAAAACCGTCCAAGCACATACAATGAGGGGCCTCGATCAGATAAGAGGTTTGAGAATTTTGGGGAGTATGATGAGGAGGCTAGCACTTTAAACCAACCTGCCTTCAGCGAGCTGAACGATACTGAAATATCAGAACACCATTTTGGTAGATCCAGCGATTATCTCTACGTGTGCTCTGGCATAAATCTGGAGGCGTCAACAGCTCCTGGACCTACCCTTGAACCGGGAATTTCAAGCTCACAGTCAACAAGCGTACCGAAAATATCTTGCCAACTCGATGGTGTGGGTGAACCCAAATCAGATGGTCAGATCGAACCAGGCATGCGTCAAAAAATGCGGCGAAAATGTCCCATAGCCCTTCCGTCTATCCAAGAAGTATTGGCTTCAAGGGATTCAGAAAATAGACAGTCGTCGAATGGTGCCCATTCAGATGCTTCAACAGATTCAACGGCACCAAGATTCGATTACGAACGAGGGGTCCTACATTCTCCATTCCAATCCGGGCAAACAGATTCCAATCAACAGTCACAGCGATTTGATACGGAAATACTTACTGATGAAGATAAGAAGAGATTTGGAGTTGTGCTTGATGCCGATTTTGATTATACTCTTCATGGTCCGGATAGCATGCAAGACGCTGATCAGGGTATACCCAATGTTGGAGATGACGAGAACCTTCCTGATGAAACCCCTGACAGACACGGTGGGCACAAGAGGTTTGAGAAGTTGTTCTTCGAATCGGACCCTCCGTTGGCGAGGTTCAGGAGGGGGAATCATGACTCCGGAAGTCAGGAACCAGAGCATTCTCAAACCCGATCACCTCGTGGAACGGGCAGAGTGCCGGATGCAGAAAGTCGAGGGCCTCGGCCAGAGCCGTATACGAATCGTTCACGTGAGCAAGAACGAGATATCCAAACTCAATCTAACCCATTTCCCCCTGTTTCCGAGCCGTTTCCAGAGAGCTACCGAGGAATTCGAGCCATGTATCTGGGTATCCCAGAGAGATTTCGTGTATCAGAGTTGCCACCACATTATTCCCCAGGCCCTGGTGGCCTTTACTGGGTAAGTCCAATGTCAGTAAATGACTACAATCGATCGCGAGAGAACGAGACCATAGAGCACCATCCAGAGCATCAGAGCAACCGGCACCCAGAGCAGTCTCATCGACCCATGTCAGCAACTATTCGACCTGATCAACTCAATTATGGAAATTATTATTATGAATCACCCTCCTCCACTAAGGAACAGGGTACTAGGCATCGTTTAGGTACACGTATTCGACCGCAAGCCCAATCCTTCACAGTTTCACGAGCGGCGAGCCGAGATCAGCCACAGCGACATAGAGACACAATTCGTACGCATCACAGGTATAATCCACCCCACCCTCTGCAATCTCCATATCCAGATCACTATATGCGACGGCCCAGCTATGCCCAACCCTACATGTCCACTCCAGAACCTCTTGACATGTCTGAATTTGAAGAGGTCGACCTCAATTCCTCTTCCTCTTCCTCTTCTTCCTTTGTCTTGATCCCAGCGCCACGGCAACCTCGCCAAAGATCTGCTAACCCCCTTCTCCAGCTCGAGCAAGCACCAACCCCGCCACCACAATCCAAACCCGCGATAATATCTCGCTATCTCTGGCCCGTCAACCCAGCAAAATACGGCACACAAAATACATACTTTTTGTACCGTAAGACAAGGGTGGGGGGGAAGACCTATATTTTACAGGTTCCAGCATACTACAATGCATTAGTCGTTGAGGATGAGGATGGTGACGAGTGGATAGTGTGGCAGTGCTTTTGCTTTGGAGAGGATGTAGACGGCGAGATTGCTGAAGGTTTGCTGACTGTTGCTGATGAGGATGGGATTATATCATTCCAAGAGGAAGTGTGGGAGTTGCGTGGGAGGGGGTATTTGTTTTGGGTCGGGGAAATGGGTAATATTTGGAGGAAGAGAGAGGAATGGGTATGGAAGTTGTGATAGGGTTTCTTTTGATACTTCCTATACTCCCCTTCGTTAATACAGTTTTGATTGAAAAACTACGTACGAGACGCGTTATTAACGATTTCTACAATGGAAGCCACCTCTTAGCTAATACATTGTAATGCATCTCCTGAATACCCATGATTCAAGGCGGCGGTGTTAGCAGCCTCAGGTCGCTCATGTTCATGGACAAAAATTAATCACTTATTCAATGCGTCAAACAAAACACTACTGCATCAGCCGAGGATCGAACTTGGACCGCTTGCTGACTCCAGAGATGAACTCGATGGAAGGCAAGCATCCTAACCATTAGACTACTGATGCGTGATATTGTTTGTACGGCAGCTTCTGATGTCAACATATATCACTTGGGTATTCTCAGGCAACCCTATATTTGGAAAAGAGATTTGCAAAGAAATGGAAAGTTCAGTGTGTGATGTGAGAAGGCGGGTTCGAATGGGAAGGGGGCGTTTGCTAGTTTGGGCGGTGAGGCACGCACCCAGCGTCGCTGTATCCAGCCACGACAAGAGTAAACGGGAGTAGGAAGCAACAAGCAACCTTTAGACAGTTGGCAAAGAAGATCGATGGTGCCGGCTCAGATGGGAAGATGGCGGAGTTGTTTCTCGCCAGGAATTCAACCCAGCAAGGTCACCAAAGACGAGTCACTATAATTACAGCAGGTTACTAATTGACACTGCTTTGCTAGTAAAAGGGGAGGCACCTGCCTCAATACAAGAGCTTTCAATCTGATATACACCTCGCGTGCCACGCCAATCTTCCTGCAAACACTTTAGATGTTGATTTCATGAGCACCTATCACTAGTAATCATGGGCATGAATGATCTCCCCTTCAGCTTGCTCTTTCTCTGAACACTAAACTACATCCTTGACTACCCAGCATCAGCAACACTAAAGGCTCCCGCTGAGATCTTTTCCGACAGGTTCAGGCATCATCGGAAACCTTCACTGTGAACCGGGAACGGTGGCAGATTTATATAGTGCGTGGAACAATCAGTGACGTTGGATTAGGATTGGAGTCAAACGAGAAGCACTCCCAAACAACGCTACTACGAACGATCATCAAGCAACCTTGAGATGGCATGGAGAAACAGAGATGGAAATAGAAATGTGTTAGTACAGCTGATTTGTTCCACGTACTAAAGATTCTGGTGAGAGCTTTCAATCACCGAACAACAGTGCAATTTGCTTAGATTTTTATTCCAGAGGCAGTCAGTATACGTGTCCCACTTTATCGAAGTCACCAAATCCGGTCCACGCCATAGATATAAGTACCTCCCACCATTCCTCCCGTCATTTCACCCCAATCCCTCTCCCTCAATACCCAATTCGCAAGAACACATCACCCACCATGGACACCCTCACACCCCTATCTCCCTCCCTACTTACTTTCCCCACCTTCCTTGCCCTCTCCTTCTTTCTCCTCTACATCCTCATATCCGCAATATGGCCCCGTTCCAATCCCAACCCCAAATACCAAGAGTATCCACCATACGACCCCTACCCCTCCTGCCTCCACCCTTTCAACGACCACCACCAAACCCCCCATTGGACAACCCCACCAGCAACAGACGACGACCGTCTAGCCCGGATACTCCAACGGCTAGACTTCGATCGAAATGGCTTCAATCGGCCAAGGGGTCCACGACCCTTCGTCATAAACGGAATGGGCGACCATTCAAATGCACATCCACAGCCTCAAGATATACAATGGCCACCCCACACCGCAAGCCGTCAGCGTTGGGTGAGCGACCCCATCTTTACATTTCCGCATCGCACTCCTGGGAGTCGGCACCGGGATGCTGGGACGCTGTTTATGGTTGATGATGGGGGGAGAGAAAGGACAGATGAGCGTACACGGGAAAGCAGACAGCGCCGTGATCGAAGGTCTTCGGCGGAGTAAGATGGTAGGCAATTGTTCAGGTATCGCTGGGTTTTGGTTGTATTTTGGAATCGTGGGGTTGGCGGGTGTGGAAGGACGGGGGGGGTTGGGAGGAAGGATATAGTAGAAGGCTTCTTTAAAGATAAGAAAGAATCACCTCTGAACTTGTCCTTCCTCAAACATACGAAAGCCAAATCGTCCACTTTGCCCCCCATCATACATTCCCTTTCACCCTCCCACCCCCTCCATTCCCAACAGACACATGGAACAAATCATTCAAGCTCAGAAATGCCAACCGATCATCATTCCCCACCACTTGGGCAACCTCACAGGATCGTTCCCTTCCCACCTGTGCAACTACGTCAAATAATCAGACCCGCGTATCAACACAGACCCACAATGCGTGCCTACTAAACCTAGTAAACATGTATAGAACTTTTCCCCCACCACCATCCTCGACGCATACTCCTTCCCTTGCGACTAAATATCTAATTCCTTTCAACACGCCCTTTCTTCACTTCCACCAATATTCTAGCTTAAACGCCCAACAGCCAGAGCTTATAATTCCATTGTAGAGAATTTTACACAGCTTCCACGGCCTCACAAAGACACTTTGCTCGCTTCGAGATCTGCTGCGCTGCTTAGACCCGAGTTTCTAGCCAGCTCTTGGGGGTGAGATGTTACATTTTTTATGTATCCTTGCCTCTCCTCTCCTCTCCTCTGCTCCCCTCGCCTCCCCTCCCATTTCCCTCTCACCACACACTTCCACACTTCTCCCAACAACCTCACAGCACACCGCCCTTTCAAGGATAAAATAACACAATCTCAATCAATAGTGATCTAATACCTATGCAACGGTACACCATGTTCATCCCCACACTTCCCATGTGCTACAACCTACAACCCACTCCCCCCCTGCCCTGCCTTGCCCTGCCTTGCCCTGCTCCCCATCCACCTCCACCCCATAAACCCCTAACCACAACCACAACCACAACCGCTTAACCCTCCCTTCCACTCAGCAGAACCAGTATACCCCATCCATGCATCTCACCAACCCCCACGACCCCCACACCCCCACCCCATCCATAGTATGCATCCCCTCTCAAGCACAACCCCACGAGGCAGGTAAGAAAAGAAGAAAGGGGGCCATCGGTCCACCCAGGTACTCACAACCACCACCACCCAGGTACTCACCAGCACCGAAGCACCCAGCAGCACCAATCCATGCAACCCAACCCAATCGAACCCAACCCAACCGCATAAAAACAACACGCGCCAACAAAACAGGGCAGAAACCCCCCCCCGTCCGAAACTTAATCATGAAAGAACACAAAAAGCCAATCGCCACCCTCATGCATGCAACCATCCTCGCCCTCAACGCCAAATAAACATCCGGCCTTGTGTCCATCCCGTCCGGGAAGGCCTGTACAAGTATTCTTGCTCGTCGTAACTCCAAGTTCGACCTGGAACCTGGGGGTCAGGATGTCCTGTAGCTTCTGTACTCGGCTCCTCGCGAATGCTGGGCCCATGAAGCATCTCCTTGGTGACATTTCTGCCATGCTATCGGCCAGAAAAGCCATTCGCGGGCCTGGGATTCGGTGTGGGTTTCCAGATACGAATGACTCTGTCGTCGCCCGCTGAAGCAAAGACTTTGGGGTCGTTCGGATGCCAAGCTACAGAGTTGACGCAGCCGTTTGGATGTGCGTCGAGGGCTTCGACGAGGTGGCCGTTGGTCCGCCATATGTAGACTCTTGAATCTGACACAACATTAGTACGCCATGAAAAGGCTAGAGGGAATATAGAGAAAATATACCTTCGCTACCGCTCACAACGAAATTCTCATCCGCTCCACCAAACGCGGAACGAATGACAAAGTTCTCCTGCACATGGCCCTTGTACTGCTCCAACGTGTCTCCCGTCTCGATTTCCATGAGCTTGATCGTATTCTCATTCATACTGACAAGCATACACTGCGAATCTGCGCTGATCGTAACGTTCGTGAGCTTGACATCTTCCAGAGGCCAGTCACCAATCTTCTCGTAGGATGGAAAGTCGTAGACCAGGATCCTGGCTTCGAGCAGTACAACAAGCCGCTGGCCATCGGGTGAAAGCGCCAGGTCGTGAACCCTCAAGTTTTCAACCTTGAATGTGTAGACAAGATTGCCGTCTATGTCCCACACAGCAAGTCCGTATTTTGTATCCTGGGAGCCGATGATTACCTTACGTCCATCTGGGCACCATGCCGCTGTTGAGGGAGGATATGTGAAGTCACTGATACAAACGAGGCAGCGGCCGGTCTAGAATCTGTGAGAACTGGGATTGCAATAATGATAGACGGACATACCTTGACATCCCATATCCGCGCCGCGCACTCTTTCTGCGAACAACATGTGATGATCTTGGAATCGTCCGGACTCCACGCGACGTGCGTAACACCTGCTTCATGGTCGTCCAAGATATGTATTGGCTTGTAGGTTACCGTATCGTAGATGATAATTGACATGTCTTTGCTGGTTGATGCCAGCATACTTCCATCATTCGAATACTTGAGATACCAAATCTCATCCTTGTGATATTTCAGGTCTATCGCGGGAGTGAGGGGGAAATCGTCCCGTTCGCAATTGTGGTCTGTATATAATGATGGCGATTTCGCCGTGTTGTGGTAAAGGCAATGCGATATCCAGGTTTGCTTGACTTCATCAAGTAATACACCTAGTCGATGCTCTGGAATCATGACACTGGGTGATATTGACTTGGACAACTCCGAAAGAAGAAGCGTTCGCGATTCGCCACCTGCACCATCCCACTGGGATTGTAACTTCAGGTCATCGGCCGACTGACACATCATGAGACTAAAAGCGTAAATAAATTTCTGGTACAAAATGAGTTGGATGCAAAAACTAACCTTGAAAGAGCATGCAGTCGGCCCACATCCTGGTGTAGAGGTGTCAACTCGTGCCTGAGCACCATGAGTGCTCTTCCCAGATCTCGCCGCTCGAGGAGTTCGAGATATTTCTGCTGCTTCATCCAAAACAGCATCTCATCGCGGTTCGCTCCTTCGGCAAGAGTCAAGCCTCCTGACGGAGGTCTGGGTGACTTGCCCCATGATTTGCTGTACCCTGAACCGCTCAACTCTATGCCTCCTCCGTGGTCACGCGTATTTGACCCAAACAACAGCTCTTCTGCTTCCGCCCAGTCGCCCTTTAGCACTGCATTCCGGAAAGACGCTACGGTCGGACCCTCCAGCTGATAGCCACTCTCATTACACAAGGCCCCGGCAGCTCCATGGTATCCCAGATCTGTCAAGCTCTGTATTAAGATGCGCGTGACTTCTTCTCTGTCATGGCCATAGAATGTGGCAGGCAGTGCTCGCCCATTCGACGTCGACGCTCCGTTCGAGTACGAGCCGTTGCTGTCGGCCTTGGAGTGCGAATCGCCGTTTGCGACTTTTCCCAGCGAGGACCGGCTGCCGGGCGAACGAGTGGACCCGTTTGTGTAGGTTTGTGAGGGCGACTGGGACCGTTTTGAAGCGTCGTTGTCAAGGCGCATTGTCCCGTCTGCCTTGCGCCTGCGCTTCGAGATGTGGAGGGTCGACCGGCCTTCGGTGCGGTGCGATTCAGGGCCCCCCTCGGGAGAGTCGGGCTCGGACAAGCTGTGTCTGCGCTTTGCAGATGTGGCGGGCACGAAAGGAGCTGTCGTGGTGGTGGTGATGGGCTGGGTGGACGGGCTTGGGGTCGGTTCTTCAGGGACTATGAGGGCAGAGAATTCTAGGGAAGGAGAAGCTGGGGAGTGCGGAGTGGATGGGCGGGCGGAGGCGACTGGGGTGGGGGATCGTGAGGGGAGTTCGTCGGCCAGGACGAACGCTGGTACTGCTTACCCGCAGGAGCGGGTGTGGATCGGTGACGGCGAATCTGCCCTGTTGCGGCTCGGGTTCCGAGTTATGTGAAGGTCATGGGGAGGCGCCAGACGCTTCACAGCTGGAGCAAGAAGCGTGCTGCCGCCGAGAAGTGGCTCCAGAGACGTGGGCGGGCCGGGGGCGCGCGCCGGGGACAGCGGCCACGATGTCACCGCCGACGAGGGCGATGGCCGAGGCGAGCAGCGTGTGGACGATGAGCTGGCCGAGGACGCTCAAACAGGTTCCCGGCGTGGACAGGGTGCAGTCGGAGGCTGGCCAGCGGGTGGAGGGCGGCGAAGATGGGTTCGGCAGCGAATGAGGTCGCCGTACTTGTAGGAACAGCAAGCGGCGGCTTGGACAGACGCAAGATCCTGGCCCGGATGCGTTAACCTCAATCCGGCACGCGCTGCCTTGGCCACGGCGGCGATGACAGCAAGATGGTGCAGCACAACGCGGGGGAGGTTGAGCACAAGAGAGACGGCGAACAGTGGAAGAATGGTCGTCTGCCTAGCCCAGAGACATGTTGTCGTTACACTTGTTTCCAAGGTTGTCGTGGCCGTGCTGCAGCACAAGCAAAGGGTAGGCAGCTCCCACATCCCTGTCGTGGTCACGGGACTGGCTTATCGTCGATAAGCATCTCCACGCAACCACCGGCTGCTGCCGCTAGCACACCTCCCCCATCTAGACCCACGGCATCCAACATCACGAGTGCTCTGCGGAGAACACGCTGGAGTGAAACGGGACCGAAGCCGCCACCAAAGCTCTCCCAATCATTAAGCTTTAGCGTGCGAGACACGGCTACGCGCGCTTTCAACTCGTGTTCCACCAGCCAACCACGAGGAGAGCCCGTCTCAACGCATCGCTCCAGTCAGTGGCGGCGGATGGGTAAACGGAACAACTCACGAGGAACACATTCCTGCCCAATGCCGCCGGGAGTTGATTCATGCAAAGCCTTGCACTTTGGGCCCGGGTAGACACGACAAAGAAACTTTAGCATAGTCCAGGTGTGCATCAGGTGAGATTCAAATGTAGTGCTCATCTAGCCCTGCGCTGCCGGATCCGGCTCCTATGCATGCAGGAATACTATCTTCATATTATTTCACCCTCATCTCGGCCACCCTACAACAATTTCACAGTCCCATTCCCACTGCCTTCATGCTCCTTGAACCAGTTGAGGAACTGGAACAAGCTCGCCTTCGGTGTCCTCTCCAGACTCGTATAATTAAGATACTGTACCCCAAACCTGGTCTTTAACCCCTCAGCCCACTCGAAATTATCAAAAATAGCCCAGCCCCAGGCCCCGGCCACCGGAACCCCATCTTCTTTAATGCTAAGCAGAATCTCATCGAGATAGCTCTGGAAGTAGTCAGCACGTCGTAGGTCCCACAGTGCCTGGTTCAGTGTGGGATATTGCGATTCGAAAGGCTCCGAGGTTCCGAATTCGGTAATGACGATCGAAGGGATGGATGGAAAGAGGACAGTCGTGAGGTGTTTGAGGTATTTGCGGACACCACTGGGTGCGCTATACAGCCAGGACATGGACGGGTCGGCCGCGGGTCCGATGGGGAAGCCATTTGACGCGACTGAGTGTGAGCCTGCACATTCAGGGAAGGATGGATGAGAGGCGTTCGATGTGCACGCTTCCAGCCCCCCCTTGATTGCATATGCTGTGAAGGAAGAGTATCTATGACGCGTTTGTTAGTACATTCGCCTCCGGCACTTGCCGGACACCTTCAAGGTTGCACGTACGGGTCAATCGCGTAAAAGTCACAGCTCCCCTTCACCAGCTCCTTCTCCTCGTCTGTAAACGCCGGAAGGATGTCACCCAAAGTCTCTCGGAGACTAGTAGGATAGTCTCCGTCTGTCCAGGGACCGCCAAACCAGCCAACCGAAAAGTCAAAATTCCGTTGCCGGGCTATTTCATCTGCCTGACTCGTCGTGTTCGCCTCAAAGTAATTCCCGCTGTTCTTGAAAGTGATCTTGCCCTTTCCCTTGAAGTCATTATGGTACCATTTCGCCACCTTCGCATGGGCGAGCAGCGTGTAATGGCCACATAAAAACCTCCGCCGGAGTTCGTTCTCGTTTTTGCTCACGCCATCCGCAGCGAGGAAATCCGGAAGGTAGGTTCCATATGGATAAGTTGAAAACTGCCAGTTGCAGTATTGGGGCTCATTGATGGTAAACCACTCCTCCACAATCCCGTCGTACCGCTCAATGACAAACTTGGCGTAGTTGACAAAGTCGTCCACGATTTGCTTGTCACTCCAAGCACCATACTCAACGAACAAAGAGAGCGGCGTATCCCAATGGAAAAGCGTAACACTGGCCTTGATTCCATTCTCGTGCATAGAGAGAAGCACGTCGTCATAATGGTTCACTCCAGCCTCGTTGACTGGGCCCTTTCCAAAGGGAAAAATCCGTGGCCACGAGATACTGGGACTGAATCGATTCACACCCAAATTCTTCATTCTTGCAAAGTCTTGTTTGTACAGGTAATAGTGGCTGGCCACCACATCGCCTGTACTGTTGTCCCGTACCTCGTTCGGAACACGATGGGAAAGAAAGTCCCAGACGGAGGGGCCTTTGCCTTCATCGCGAGCAGCGCCTTCGATTTGGTAGGCGGAGGAAGAGAACCCCCATTTGAAGTCTTTGGGCAGTTTGGTGTCTTTGAGATCGGGATATCGAGATGGGATTAATGCGTGAAAGTGATTGGCGTCTGGTTGAGCGTAGTACGTAGGCTCGGGAGTCGGGGAGACGGTTGTTGTAACTGGACCGACGGATACAGGGCCTACGAGATCCCAGAGTGCAAGAAGGGCAGCATTGGAGAAGTCGGTTCGTGAGACGGGCGAGGATGCGTGTGCAGTGACATTGAAGGTCGCGCTGGTGTAGCCAGATGGGAAGACAAAGGAAGGAGCAGTCTTGTTGCTCAATTGAGCAGTGACTTGCGAGATTGGGAGAAGTAACAAAACGCCCAGAGGGAGCAGTCGAGCCATGTTGGAAAGAGAGGGAGAAATTGAAAAGAGGAAAAACGTGCACCAGCAAAGACAGTATACATACTCGCCCGGAGGCAATCCAACGCATCCATCCCTACAGTTCAAACTTTACATACCTGCCTTCAAACCAGGCAACGTGCTCTGGGCATGCAGCGCGCGACTCCCGCTACATGGTTCGGCTTCGGCGGAAGGCAACTTGGTAAATCAATCCAGGTTCTCTGTTGGCTCAAAATGGCGGCTGAAGATGATCTCCGTCATAACCCAGGGTGCTAAAGGATTCGAATGTCGTGAAGACTGTTTGGAAGAAGCAGAATGGGTTCATCTGGTGGAGCTGGGCGGGGAGAATTGATGTTGCCTCCGTGCCCAAAGTGGTAACTGCCAGGGGCAGCTCGGTTCTGATTGGCCAATTGAAGTGAGGAGAAGCCTACGCGTAGGACTATCATATGGATGGAAGTACATTGTTGCGGTACACGGGAAGAAATTCTCATCCGTGCTGCGGAGGCGGATAGAGAATGCGGATGTTATCTGGGAGTCAAGCGCGGGTGATGCATGATGTTGCACTGATGGAGCTAGAAGGATTAGAGAGAGTAGGGATTAGAGAGAGGGAGAGAGAGAGTATTGCAACTTCAGTGGAGAAAAGCAAGACGTTCTATTGTAAGGATAAACACGGCCCTTCCTCCATCCGCGATACCATTATTATCCTGGTATACTTGATAGTATTACTATTAAGAACGCCGAAACCCAAAATTCTACTCCCTCTTTTCGACCGTACGGATTGCCAAATCAACCCCGAGTGGCTCGAGAAGAACAGGAACGGGTGGCTCGAGAGGAACGAGTGGCTCGAGAAGGCCGACTAGTTCGAGATTCTACAACACAGCTTTGTTAAAATCTCATAGCTGTCTCTGTTTCTTGGAAGGGGGTGAACCACTTGAAGCCTTTTCCCGGCCCTTGCCGACGAGGGCGCGGATGTCGATTTCATCATCACTCTCATCTTCGTCACTTTGCTCTTCTACCTCGAGCTCGGAAAGGTCGTCGTCGTCATCTTCAGCTTCGTGGGCGTGCTCTGGGTGCGAATTAGCTTAGCAAGGCCAGTTGGGAGCATGCATCATACTGTAGTACTTGATCGCAGAAGGCCACATATCCTCGGCGATGATGGTTGCCAGCTCGTCACCCTGAGGGAAGACTTCGACCTCTTGGAAGTCCTGTTGCTCTTCGTCATCCTCGTCCTCGTCGTCCTCCACCTTCTCTCCCTTCTTCATTTTCGCCAGGCGCTCAGTCTCGGCCTGGGCCGCTTTCTCCGACTCTTCGGCGCTGACCCATCGGTAGCTTGACACGAAGGCAAACCACGCGAAGAAGCTTTCTGAAGCTTCTGCGCTCGTCTCAATCTTCTGTGCCAGGCTCTTGTATTCGGGGAGGCTGCTCTCTTGAGCGGACTTGCCATTCGATGATTTCCGAAGCTTCTTCTGTGCCTGGTGAAGAGCATACGCGCCATCTGTGAGGCCGTTGGTCAGGTCCTTGCCCTTCTTCCAGTTGATTTTGACTGGCTCTGAAACGAGGCCCTGCCAGCCCTCGATCGCCGTGCGGAACCAGAACTTCTTCTCGAGCACTTTGTCCTCAAAGTAACGATTCTCACTGAAGCCGAAGGTGATGGAGAAGCTGCGCGGTGAGCCCTTGGGGTCCTCAATCTCAAATCGCGAGACCTCGAAGGACTCGAGACACTCGGCGAAGACAGCGGAATCAGAAGGCTGGATGAAGTTGTCAACCTCTGGAGGCGACTGCTCGAAGACCAATGCCCAGAAGTGAGGGATTGTAGCAATAGTTTCGGTGCGCTTTTTATACAGCGGCGCATTGAGCGTGTTTGCTTGGCGGACTGTTTCAACTGTCAGGTCAACTGTCGGCGATCTGGAGCTGAAGCGGCCTACTGAGCTGCAGCTCGACTTGCTCAAAGTCTGCTTCGAGTACGCTGAGCTCTTCGAACCTCGCAAGGACCTCTTCGGGGGTCTGCTCGGCCATTGCGCCTGCTGTGGTGTTTGCGACTGTGATGGGAGGATCTAAGAGAGGCATCGTTCAGTAGGTACCAGATTGCCAGATTGGCAGATTGCTGTGAGGGGTCCCACTTACTGATAAGAGATATAAAGCGAATGCTGACTGTCTGGAATGCTGTACTGGCTGGTGTGGACGCGATTTCTTGTTGGGAAGCTCGACCTCTCAAAAAATTGCGGAGGGGCAGGGATTGGAGCTCGTAGTGGAGCTCGGGCCTGTGGCGCGGCAAAGGGCCGTGGCGGGGCATGTTTTGGTCGCAACGTCTCTACCATCCCACTTTCACGCCCAACCTCGCACCTTCACCAAAGACCGTTTCGCCAGACGTCCATTATTGAACTTGTGTGTGTATTACTGTTCCAATTCACGGTTGGCTGGCAGATGAGATGTTTTCAAGAAGATCAAGTGTCTTCCTGTCCTCGGAACATTTCCATTGGCCTTCACGACCATGTGCTTCGCTTGCGCCTTGCTTTGCTTTCACTGCCAGCCGTGGGGAGTCACCACTACCTAGCATGATTCACGGTGTGGTACCTGCGTTTGTTGTGATCCCTTACACATAAACACTCCGTTTTCCTCCTTCCCTCTGTACATCGTATCGCCACATTCTCTATCTCTTCCGACTTGCGTCTCAACAACCGACGGCACGATCGCGCCAAAAGCCAGCCGTCTCGCGTCTCAACTGCCAACTCGTCTTGCTCGACACGACACGCGACATGGGTGGCCAAGCATTTGCCAAATCCGGCCCAGGGGGTACTGCAATCCTGGTGCCGCGTATGCCGACTGAAGTCTACCGGCGGGTTGCTGCAGAGATTCAATCACAGCTCGAGCCCATCTTCCACCAAGTCTCGATACCTCGGGATGTACCGGGAAAACCAGACCACGGCGACATTGACTTCCTCGTAGAAGGTTCGCTGTCGCAGTGGACTCCCCATTCCATAGGCAAGGACATTGGTGCAGAATACCATGTTAAACACGGCAACACGCTTTCTTATGCCGTTCCATATCCAGGTCTTCCAAATGCGTACGTTCAGGTCGATGTCGAAGTTTCACCGGGCAACGGAAGTGCTGAGGCGGTCGAACTATACAACTGGACATGGTTCATGAAGGCATACTCCGACCTTCTCCAGATTGTTGGCGTCTGTCACCGATCGCTTGGTCTTACCTGCAACGACAAAGGTCTGCACCTCCGTGTCGCCGAGATTGAGCCCTACAACAAGAAAAAGAGCCTACTTTTCCTGACACGAGACCCCAGCGAAGCCATGACCTTCTACGGGTTCAATGTCGTCAAGTACTGGGATGGTTTTGCTGACATGGACGAAATCTACGAGTGGGTAGTCGACGGTTGTTTCTTCTCCCGTACCATCTTCGAAGACCGCATCGAGAAGAACAACGATCGGGCACGCCTGAGGAAGCGACCCATGTACAGTAAGTTCGTCGATGAATGGATCCCCTCTCACTCTTCCCTTGGCAAAGACCGCAAGATCTGGACGCGAGATGAAGTCCTGCAGGAAGCTTTGACGACATTCAGCAAGCAAGAAGAGTATGCACAGATGATGGAAGAGCACAACACCCGTGAGCAAGAGGAAGCCCTCTGGCGGAGCATCCGAGAGAAAATCCCCGCCGAGAATGCTGCACTCGGCCTGGCGTTGAAGGGTCTCAAACGATGGGTCGGGTTCACAGATGGCCAACCATACATCATGGAGGTGCCGTTGCTGGAGGACCAGCCACTATGGTCGAAAGCCATCACCAGCGAGAGCGAGCTTCTGGAATGGGTCAGCGAGCACTGGGGGGAGGCGAAGAGGCTGGAGAAAGAGAGAGCCGGCGCAGCGAAAGCAGCGGGCAAGACCAACACTGGGCTCTGAGAGTGCGCTTTCCGATAATAGCAATTCACCCTCATTCTGCTCCATATACCAACAGTACCGAGACGCAACCTCGAAGAACAAATACTTACGTTAAGACATCGCATCTCGAAACACTATTCGTCCACAGTTCGCAGATGCCTACCTGAAAAGCACCTTCCTACCCAGGAAACATTTTCCTATCTAGGAAATGCACGATACCACGAATACCTGAACTATCCTAACCTTAATACCAGTCATGTTAGTTCCAGTTAGTTAGCTTCACCACCAATACCAATACAACGCCACGTGCCCATCTCCGCACGTGTTCCAGCCATGAAGTGACGCCATCCGCCTCGCCACCTAGCCGCCCATCACGGTACTGACTCCTCGCCATCTCCATCTCCATTCTCCACACGTGCCTCGCCATCCCATCCCTTTCCACTTCACTAGCCAGCTTTCCCTCTCCAACCACCCCAACCACTCCAACTTCCATTAGTTACCCACACACAAAGCCGACGCTATCCTCCCCCCCTCCCCTTTCCCAGGTCGATCCTCTCCATCGGTAAAACCCCCTTAGCTCGATCCACCTGCATCCCATATCACATCACCTTTTCTCGAAAATTCCGAAATTTTCAGTTTCGAGGGGGTAATGCATACCCAAGTCTCTCCGAGATGAAAAATTGTTGGCTCCAGATGCGAGTTTTGAAGGGGTAACAGGAATGGGGAAAGTTGCCTAAAGGGTCGGTTTGAGAGTGGAGCCCCGGTGCGGAGTCGTGCAATGACGGGGGAAAAATTGGAATGTGCTGCTGCTCTGTGGTCGGTCTGTGGTTCCGGGCCGATTCGGACTTTGGCCGTTGCAGATAGGGCGCGTGCGTGCGTGCGAGCGAGCTGCGTGCTTGTTTGGTGGAGACAGCGCAGCGGCTTTGGATGACGAGGTGCTTGCGCCGTCCATGAAGGAAGGGCGAAATCTCAGCACAGGATGAGTTTTTGACAATTCAATTTTTTTTCTTCTGGTTAGGGACTTTCTAGCTCTGTTTCTGGCTTTGGATTGTTATTGTCCGTCTATTATTCCTGCCTGCTACCTATCGATACCGCCCGCCCCCAACCAGCGTTCAAGCACCCTATTGTCCCGACTTTTTCTTCGCTCTGACGCCCATTCCTTTGTGCGGTCCAAGATCGGTACCGAGCTTATCGATAAACAACATTACCCTTTTCCACCACCACCCACACCCCTCATTCGACAACGCATGACGCAAAGCTCTTCTCCGCCAAAAGCAACGAGCCCGGGGACAATCCATACCATTGTCGCAGGAATCTTTCCGATTTGATGCCCGGAAAGCTTCTCTGGGAAGAGGCCATGGACGACTATCCCGAAATCCAGCTTCCCGAGAGTCGCGTTCTGATCATCATCACGGGTACGAAGAATGCAATCATGCGCAGCTAAATACCTCGTTTCGCTTGATTGTTCTGTGAATATGTGGACTGACAATTTTCTACAGGTGGCACCATATGCATGCGTAAATCGGCAAATGGCCTTGTCCCCGCCAAAGGTTTTCTCAAGGCGGGATTGGCACCGCGACCCTCTTTCAATGATGGATCATATCCAGAGCCACTGGAAATTGTCATTGACGATAAGGGCACACGGAAAGCTGTGCAGAGTCTGAGGACCCCACGGAGCACCTACGACCGCCGAGTGAGGTACAGTGTGCTCGAATTCGATCAGCTACTCGACAGCAGTTCTATTGATTCTGCGGGATGGGATCAGATTGCAAAGTCCGTCTTCCGGAACTATCAGCTCTTCGACGGCTTCGTGATTCTCCATGGTACTGATTCTTTGGCGTATACCTGCTCCGCCTTGAGTTTCATGCTGGAGAACTTGGGCAAGCCAGTCATTCTCACTGGCTCCCAGGCGCCGATCATGGAGCTGCAGAACGATGCCCAAGATAACCTACTAGGCTCCCTCATCATTGCCGGCCATTTCATGATCCCAGAAGTATGTCTCTTCTTCAATTTCAGGTTGTTCCGGGGAAATCGAACGACCAAGATCTCGGCAGACGAGTTTCAGGCATTTGCCAGTCCAAACCTTCCACCTCTGGCCACCGTCTCCTCTCTGAGGACGAATGTGTCCTGGAACCTCGTGTACCGACCCACGGTAGTGAACCCGTTCACCATCCAGACCAGATTGGACACGGCACATGTAGCCTGCCTCCGCATCTTCCCCGGCATTATCCCAGAAATGGTTGATGCGGTCCTGCGTCTGAAGGGCTTGAAAGGGCTGGTGCTGGAGACGTTCGGGTCCGGAAACACTCCGGGAGGACCCGATAGTGTGATGACACAAATCCTGGCAGACGCAGTCAAGAGAGGAATCGTCATAGTCAATGTGACGCAGTGCCTAAGCGGCAGTGTGAGCGCGCTGTATGCTCCTGCGACCTATTTGGGTCGGGCTGGCGTGGTCTTTGGGCAGGACTTGACTTCTGAGGCCGCCTTGACCAAACTGGCCTATCTTTTGGCACTGCCAGATGCCACGCCGGAAGAGGTGGCTAAGCGCATGTCGGTGTCTATCCGCGGCGAGCTGAGTGAATCGACACGCACCCATTTCGAGCATCCCAAGAGCAGCGGCACTCTGACTCCTGAGCTCTCCAGCTTGACGGCGCTGGGATATGCGATCCAGAAGGGCAATTTGCAGGAAGCAAAGGACATTCTTCGGGGCGAGCCTCGATGGCTGCTAAACGACGCCGACTACAACTTGAACACACCCGTGGTAAGTTATCTTTCTAATTGTCATGTCGAAGCTTTTCAGCTGGCGACTCGTCCCAACGTACCGGATCCTATCGACGCATAATCGCAGCGCCAGCGTCCAAAAACAATAAAAGCGAAACTCTTTATTCTAGGCCGGTATCGGAGACAGCCGTATTACAGCAGTCAGCTGGCATTCTGCTCCTGCAAAACGGTGCAACGCCATTATCGCTGATAGTGAGTTTGCTGAGGCCGTCGGCAGAGGAAGAAGGGAAGCCATACAAGGCCCAGCAGAGCCAACTTGGCGGTAGCACCCTGCTGGCTCTTATCTTTGGCGCACCGACATCATACGTGGATCCAGGGCTCCGGATCAACCATTCTGCCGATGATGCAAGAATGCTGACAGGTTGCAGCACCTCGCGGCCACCGGACCGAATATTGACATTCTGCGCGACTTTCTGGCACAGGGCGCGTCGGTGCATCTGAGAAACAGGAGCGGCAACACGCCGCTGTTCCTAGCCGCCGCCGCCGGGTTGCGAGATCATGTGGAGATTCTGAGAGAGGCCGGCGCCCATCTCCACACAGACGAGATGGCGGCTGCAAGGCTGCATGCAGTGGAGGACGACGGGAACGCGCCAGTGTGGGCCCTGGTTACGGGATGAGTGCGGCGCACGGAGAAGGATTGAGCACGATTGCTGGAACGACGTGGCGGCGATGGGTTGCTTCTGCGGCGGCCTGGGGCTTGGGCCTTGCAGGAGGGACATGTACATAGGTCCAGGAGAGAGAGTGAGGCGCGGACCGGATATCAGATCGCCATGGACGGCGCATGCCCGGCCGGATCACCAGATCGGCTCTGCATGGGGCTGCTGTGCGACGGCTGGGGTGGTGGACAGATACTGCGAGGGCATTCTGCACAGTCGAGTCTGGTCGGGGGCTTACGCAACAGCAATTCAAGACCAGGCCGTGGCTTGCTGCTGTGTTGTCGTTATCAGTTGTGGAGGATCGCGGGGCCTGGCACCATCAGATTGCGGGGGAAGCGGTGCCGTTTGCGAGCCTATCCCGCCGCCGTGTGTTTGATTGAGGCGGGCGCCAAGCGTCATGTGGTGCTGCGCAGTAGCCTGCCGCTGCTGCAGTCCTTAAATAATACATAATACACAATACAGTACTTGGACACGACTCTGTCGACGGCCATGCACGGCGGCCACGGTGGTGGTGGTGGTGGAGGTGGTGGAGAGGTGCACGCCGACGCGACCCCTGCGCCTGCGCCTCGGCTACTACGTAAAAGGAAACAGCGCCAAGCGGCGAGCACGACACCTCGTCCTCTCCATCCCAGGAGCTCTCTCGCGTCAACGAGGGCCGCCATCGGGCGTGGTCTGCGAGCGCTGCCTTCAGCGCTCTGCGTGCGGTGCTAGTGCTCCCAGCCCAACAGCCTGCTGTTTTTCCCTGTCTTTTTGCGTGCTGCGACCTGCCGTTTTCCCCGCACTGTGGTCTCATGGCCCTGGCGAGCCTATCCCCGCGCGTCTTTGCATCACGACGCGCTCTCCATGGCCCAACAGCGCCGCCTGCCCCCCCCCATCGGCGGTGCTCTGTATCTCCCTCTCTCTCTGCGTCCCAGTCATCTGGCGCACGCGCGCCTGCTCCCTATGTCCTCACCGCTCGCCGGCGTGCTGTGATGAAATCGCAGGTGCTGGCCTACTAACCGCAACGTCAAGCCGGCCGACTCCAATTCGCCCTCCCCGTCTACTATTAGGTAATTTTCCACCAGCACCACACTGACGAAGACAAACAAGCTCCACGTAGTGACACAGAAGGCCGCTCCTGAATCGCACTTCTCCTGCTTCTCCGCGACGGCGTCATTCTTTTGATACTGACGCTCGTCGAGCTCCCTGCTCGCTATTTAGAAGCGGACACGCACTCACACGGCCGCTGCGCGACAGGCTACCGTACTGCACTGTACTATGCACCAAGCTTGACCCTCCAGAACACCGTAACTCGCTGCTAGCCGCACGCCGGGCACGCCCTGCATACAGCCTCCGCTCGCGTGTTGGCTATTCCGAGGCGCGTTATCTGGCATTTCAACACCCGTTTTCTTTGTGCCACCACCCCAGCACGTGCCGCGACGCAGTTGACCGCCCGATTGCGGCAGCGACTGCTCCATCCTCCAGTCAAATCTCACACCACTCTTTATCTGCCTATCGCGGCCACCGCATGCACCCGTGGACCCTCCGCCATTGAGACGTGCCTCCCGCCCTCCGCGTACCCGACCCTGCGGTTCGCTTCTGCGTGCCTTTCTTGTTTGTTCTATATATCAACCGCTGCTCCCTCGGCCTTCCCAGACGGCGCTGGGTGCGGCACCTCTCGACAACCATTTCTGAGCTCCCCGTCCCAGGATCACCCTCACCAGTCTCCCTCGTGGCCCGGAGCCGTATTCTGGAAACTAATTGTCCGGATGCAGCGGACCGTGGTGACCATCAATAGCAGCGGCCGCCAGGCCGCGAGCTTCATCCGCGTTGCCTCTGCAATCGGATGGCAAGTGCGCGCCCAGATGCGGGACATGGACGGACTGGTGGCCCAGGAGCTCTCGGATTTGCCCAATGTGACCATCTACATCGGCGAGCTGGAGGACCGCCGGTTTCTGGACGACCTGTTCAGGAGTGCGCAGTGCGCATTCATCAACACCACGCACTGGGGAGACGAGGTTGCGGTTGGCCGCTCCCTAGCGGATGCCGCGAAGAAAGCTGGAGTGCAGCACTACATTTACTCTAGCATGCCCGACCACTCCGTCTTTGGCAACAGCTGGCGAGCGCTCCCCCTCTGGGCACCCAAGTTCACCGTGGAGCAGTACGTTCGGCAAATCGGCTTGCCGGCAACTTTCGTGTATTGCGGCATCTATCACAACAACTTCACCGGCCTGGACTTTCCTCTGTTCCGCATGAAGTACCAAAGGCAGAGCGACAGCTTCACCTGGCAAGCTCCATTCCACCCGCACCAGCCCCTCCCGTGGCTAGACTCCGAGCACGACATCGGTCCCGCAGTCTACCAGCTGTTCAAGGAGGGCCCGCGGAAGTGGAACGGCAAACGGTAAGCGCAGTTTGCAAGCCTATGATCATCCCCACTTGCAGGGGGCCCACTTCCCACAACACCTGATGTGGTGGCTAAAATCACCAATTCTGATGATCACGCCGCCTCAAAACTTCTCTTGGCTTGATCATCTTGCAGCCACGTGTCGCTCTCTATGGCCAACCAACTAACGGTTCGTAGTGTTCCCTTGGCGTTTTCCCTTCTGACTCCGACGCAAGTATGCCAAGAGTTCAGTCTGGGTGTTGGACGCCATGTCCAATACATTCGGGGGCCTATTGAAATCCACGTGCAGACTCCGATCGGCTATCGTGAGCATCTGTCAGCGCTCGAGGAAACCCTGGCAGAGAAGGTTGCGCCCTACTTCGGCCCGGATCTCGAAAAGGAATGTCCCAAGGTCGCCCTCGAGCTTTGGGAGGGCTACCGCGGCATGGAGGAATATGCACGGGAGGTTTTCCCAGTTGAGGAAGCAGCCAATGGGCAGGATTGGGCCAAGGAGGAGGTAGAGACACCACAGCGCGAAAACGACTCCGACTTCCTGGTCAATTGCTAACTAACGCGGCTGAAGCAGGCTCGCTACATTCTCGGCCAGTATTCCCTTCAGTCCTCTCGATCCTCGAGCCCGGCTCCCTTTGGCGACAGCACTCTTTCCGATGCTCTTTCTCAAGCAAGACTCTGAGATGTGGTCCGGCAATCTCTACTTGTTTCAAGAGTTGGTGTGGCGGGCTCGAGCTGCAGAAGCAAAAACTCGTGGGTGCCTCTGTTGGTGTTGGGGAGCCCACGAGTTCCTTTAGCAAACACAGCTACGTAACTGACGCTGGGCCTATGAGAAGAGAACCGAGCTGTAGTGAGCAAAGTGCCTCCAACCAGTGCGTTTCATTGGCGTTCTTCACAAACGGCATTGGGTGGAGTTTTCATCCAGGCAATTGACCGACAGCATTTCATGGGAGGACATTTTTTTAAAAAGCGGTGTGTGTACGGCCTGAAAATCAGATCGGTTGGGATGTTTTATCAGTTCCTCTTCTTGCGTCTTGAGCATGGTGTTTTCTGGGGATTTAAGGTTATCCTCTAGCATGGGCGCTATGCATATCTCGGCGGCATTGTCACATCTCGATTAAAAAACGATTTCTGTTTCCTCTTCTTCGATAGTCGGGCCACCCTAGGGCGGGCTTGTTCTGGAGTGGAGTGCTCTGGAGTGTAGTGGGGCCCTGGTAGTACTGTGTAGGTGTGTTTGATTTGGTAGCTCGCCTAACAGAGTAGTATATGAGAAGCTAATTGAACCTGCCAATTGAGAGTATTGTGAGATGATGAATGTGAGACATGCTTGTCGTAGGTGTATACTACTATGTACATCACTGGACGTTGGTTGGAGAATGGGGAGGAGCTACGGAAGGGTGAAGTCGAATTTACGTGATGAGAAATAATCCACACCAAAGCTCATTGCGTACCAAGCAGCGGGTAGGATACTAGATCCATGTATTCTTCTACATGAAAGTCCGACAAGAACCTTCTACTCCTCGGCTTCTATCATCTGACCTGGAGCTCAGTTCAACCTTGGAATTGAGGCCGCGGAGATGGTGGAGTGGGGGTCTACAACCGATGATTATATTTTAAGATTTTTAGAAAATTCAGGTCCGGAGATATTCCAGGCCTCTTCATGCAGACCTGCCCTGCCTGGTCATTCCTCCAACCTCTTCGTTGGATTAGACTCGTGATGTGTACTGCACGCCGAGAAAGCCTCGTTCCAAAAATGGGCTCGCTTGCTTAGTCACGTCCAATCCCTGTCGCTGACCTTGTCGAACTTTGAGATCTGCACGGGTGGCATTGCAGACCTCACGACCTCACATCATCGGCGATTATGGCGACGGCATTGGCATCTCAGCGCGCGGTGCCTCGCATCTTACCTCTATTAAAAGCACCAAAGCGCAGTCCGGCAGCAACAAAGCTGATCAATAAAACGCACAAGTTGCTGTATCCGCACTTGTACACGCAGAAGGAACTCGATGCGAAGGAGGAGAAAGTAGTAGTCTCGTTGGGGAAACCGCCACGGCATCAACCTTGGGAACGGAGACCTAGAGGTACGCCTCCCCCTCTCCAGTCTCCCAATTGTCTGCATACCAGCAATTGGAGACACATACACACCCATCCCTCCCTCCTTCCCTCCCTCCATGCCATCGCCCCCCACTAACAACCCAAATTCCAGAAATCCACCAACACCCCATCCAAATCTACAAGCCCAAACCCTCACCCATAAAAGCCTGTCCCGACCCCGTCGCCACCATCACCGCAACCCACATCGCCAAACTCGACCCCACTGGCGCCCGCACGCGGCTATTCGCGCGAACAAACCCCGAGTGCGCACGTGTGGGCGACATCCTCCTCGTGCGGCTCCGCACAGGCGACCCCTTCGCCGGCGTGTGCATCAACATCCGGCGGCGGGGCGTGGACACGTCGATTCTCCTGCGCGGGCAACTGACACGCATCGGGGTGGAAATGTGGTACAAGATCTACTCGCCCGTGGTCGAGGGCATCGAGGTGGTGCAGCGGGCGCAGAAGCGGGCTCGTCGGGCGCGGTTGACGTATATGCGCGAGGTCAAGCATGATCGGGGTAGTGTGGAGAATGTGGTCAGGGGGTATTTGAGGCAGAAGGCGGCGCTGGGGAGTGGGGAGAAGACGGGGAGAGGGCCGATTTTGGGGAGTAAAGGGGTGGGGGGTGGGCATGGGGGGAAGAAGGTTAAGGGGAGGGGGAAGGGGCTGGGGAAGAAGAGGTAGAGGGGGGGATGTGTGTGGGATGAGGGGAGGGGGGAGAAGAGGCAGTGTATTATATCCTGTATGCAGATTTGGGACCAAGATTTTACGATACAACATCACAGACTAAAGATTGTGTAGTGCAGTGTGCTACGTTCACCATAGTCTACCTTTTACACGTTTGAACCTGATTATTTGCAAAGTCCTGCATCTAACATTTGTCTCCTTGCTTTGACTGTACGCCCATTTCCCCTCTTTTTCCTCCTTTCTGCAGACCACATCTTTGCTTTCCGTTCCTTCCTTCCTTCCGCCGCTTTCCCATCGTGCAACGAGGCCCAGCAGCATGAACCACAGAGTAAGCAGTCCAGTGTCCATGAAATAAAACGTCCAGAAGAGGAATCGCAGCGGGGAGGGGAGGTTCAGGCGGAATGTTAGGGGGGCGAGCATATTTATATGTATGTTTATGAAGTAAGTTAAAGCGATTTTCCGGATAGAAAGTCGACCGGAGAGAGGGCTATATAGAATGGGTTGTGAGGGAGAGTAGTCGGTTGTGGATAGGATGGGATGATTGAAATGAATGTTAACGATACGGCTAGGAGCTCGGAGTTTGTAAGCTGGGTTCCTTGGAAGTGTTTGCGGGTTCGTACGTTTGGACTTGGATATAGTGGTAGTTGTAGTGTGCGTACTTTTTTTTTGGCTAGGATTCATGTGTACGACATATGTGCGCGTGCATAGTTATGTATACCCTATTCGTTTCGTTAGCTGGCGGGATAAAGGAGCCGTGACGATGATATCAAATCAAACATATGGCCGTTCGAAACTAGAAGGTGTGTTCTTTTTGGAGTTTGATACATTGAACATGCAGGGTCATGAAAAGCACGTGAAAACGCTAAGAAGGGGTCAGAGTATCTCCTAACCAATTTGAAGACAAAACATCAGTGTTCAGAATTTTCAATCTCTTGGAGGTCAGTGGGCCTGTCTACGAACCAAGTTCACTCTCGTCTATCGTTGGGATTCATCTCCCATCCTTCTGGCCTCTGTGTGGTTTATTAAAGACCCAGTGTCTACTTTTATCTTTTCGTTCATCAGCAATTTCACAGTTTCTCTGAGATTTGGCAACATTTGCATATCCACAACTTCCCCTGAAACATCTGCCTCGCTAGATCAGGATTCGTTGTTCGGAGTGCCTTGTTGTTTCTCATCTTCCAATATGCTGGTTGTGAGATGAGCGGGAAGCAGCGTGTTAGGTGATCTAGCCCACACTAGCTTCTGATACATTTTCGTTGGGTGTCCTGATTGTGGTGGAGAGCTAACAACGCAAACAATGACGCTGAGGTAGGTAGCCTTGGTAATCAATAGGCTTGGAAATCTTTTCTGACTAATACTTGGAATCTCACATGAAGACAATCCGACATTGAGTGGGAATCTTTCCTGTGCACAGCAGTGTTTGGCAAAGTTCGAGCTCAAGTGAGATGTTCATGTAAATGTTCAATTTCACGCCATTATATTCTAACAAAGGGCAGAAAGGTCGATTAAACTTTGATTGATCCCTGAAAGTCCACTGTGCACGCCAGCAACTTTCCAGACAATTGGCCAATTGTTCCATCTTTTGCTACATCCAGAGCTAGTGTCTCATTCCCCACCGCCAAAGCCTTGATCAACGCGGCCCGTCTTTCAGCTTCCTTGCCGAACAGATATTTCTAATCTCATCATTTCCCCAGATACTCGCAACTTGGATTGGGTTGTCATCATCGTCGTCCTTTACATGTGTAGGCACGCCAGCATCGACAAGCCTTTTGCCTGCTTCCAGATTCCCCAACGCGGCGGCCCAACTTAGGGCATCCGCCAGATTAAGACTGTTCCTATAATCTCTGTTTGTGGCTGAGCAAGTAGGAAAATTGCGGCGTTCTGACCATCAACTTTGAGCGCAAGTTCCCAGAGAGGGCCACCAAATTTACTGGAATTGACATCCGCGCCAGCGTTGACAAGCGCTTGTACTTTGTCAAAGTCTCCTTCTTGACATGCAATGGTCAAAGGCATGCGGAAGAAAGCATCCATTGGATCCACAGAGGCCCCGGCTTCAAGCAAAAGCGTCACAAACTCGTGTGTCCGATGCTCGCAAGCCTCGTGCAGAGCGGTGCGATCGAAATTGGAGCCGTGGGCATCTATCTCTTCTTTGCTGGCTTGTGCTAGCCTACGACTGAGCGTCTCCAGGGTGCTCTGGCGAATGAGTGTGGAGAGGGGAGGTTTGGGTTGCATGATGTTTTCGAATCTGGTGGGCGTTGCGCTTCTTCTCCAGCACATACTCTCTCTCGCGGGCTCTGCGTAGCACGGCGGCAACACCGGCATGGCCGCCTTCCATCGCTACGCGGACTGGAGTGCTGCCGTTCTGGTTCTGGATATCAGTGCGCGCACCAAAATTGAGCAAAACCCTCGTCGTTGCCAGATATCCGCCTCGAGCGGTGTCGTGAAGGGCAGTTTCCCCATTGTTGTGTCCCCGTGTGTTGATGTCAATGCCTTTACAGGTGTTCATCAGAAGTCGAACCATCAAAGCAAGATCATTGCATGCGGCGGCATGAATGATTGTTCGTCCAAAGCCATCTCTAAAATCCCACTCAACTCCATGTTCAAGAAGCATTTGAACAGAGGCCAGTTGATTCGCGTCTATGGCCTGATGCAACGGTCGTCCAAGATTTGCATCCGCCCCAACTTTGAGGAGCATTTCCAAGCTACGGGCATGTCCATTCACGACTGCATAGTGTAGAGCCGTGTGCCCAAGAGCGTCTTGGTAGTTCTTGTTGATATGGGGGTGTTTGAGTAATAACTCTAAGATCGATGTGAGGTCATACTCAGCGGCTAATAGAAGCGTGTTGAAGCCATTAGAGGGCAATGCCAGGTTGACGTCAGTATCAGATCTTTCCAACAACTTTGCAACCAATTCGGTGCTCTCCTCCTATGTGGCCTGCAGAAGTGCAGTGTAGTTGTCCCACATGGGGCAGGCGCAGAACGCGTTGACTCCAACATCCTGTTCTCGAAGAAGCCGATCTAGTATGTCTATGTGACCAAGGTCTAAACAGTAGCGTAGAGGGGTTGAGCCTCGGGCATCAACAATATTCGGAGAGGCGATTTTTTCCAGTAGAATGTTCGCCACCTCAGTATGATCATTGGTGCGTGCGTAGATAAGTGGTGTACGGTTCAGAGGATCGCGCGCATTCGGGTCTCCTCCCTCAGCCACTGGCGACATGATAACATCATGGAGGCCAAACCAGGCTGAGAGGTGAAGAGGTTCGACATCAGCGGATACATCCCAACTATAGGCTGTCTCGGTATCAGTATACCACATGACTTGCACTGATGCCTCCACAAACGGCTTGCGCTGGAGAAATCGAAGTGCCTGGGATGCCATCTTTGGTGAGTTAGATCGGCAGGTGTGATGTCCCCAATAATTTGCAGCATATCCAAGCAGAGGATACATCTCGGGCCGTTCCTTGAACTCTTTCGGTACCAGACAAGGGCCAGTACCAAATGCTAATAGCTAAAGATACGATAAACAGCACTCTGCGATTTCAAGATCTGCATCTGGGAAAAGATCTTAACCCTTTTCTGAGAAATAGTCCTCTGCAGTTTTGTGCGTCAACCGGACCGTTTCATCGCCATCGATGACGATAAGATCTGCGGCTAACGAGGTGAGTACTTTTATGTTGACGAAATGCTCCTTTTTTATCTCGCGGCTGCCTATAGAGATCGCCATTGCATGCTGAACTTCCTCTTTTGTCAACCCTCTTTCAGCATATGACACCCATAGCAACGACTTCTTAACGGCTCGTTGTCGGTTGTGGCTCAATTTAGCTATTCGAGCCATGGCTTGGTCATAAGTGTCGTTGATCTGTTGAGGCGAATTATCAAGGGCTTCGTTAATCTCCTCGATAGTCAGGCAGTCAGCTACAGCGTCCATATGAAATTTGGCCTGTAGAAACCTGTCATCATATGTCAGTACACGAACGTTCGGACACTGTCTTGTAACTGGTGGATGGAATCGCGCTTTGTTCAATACTGGGAGGTTAGGCAGAAGTACGATATCCCGCTAGGGAGTAATGATTCAATAGCCAGACTCACATGTCTTGGGCACCCTCAAAAACTGCCTCCTGTTTGCGTATTCGCAGGTTCGGTTGCCGCTCTATCATCTGGCAAAGGTCTTCTTCCTGGTTAATCCGTTGACGTCGCTTTCAACATCCTGCGCCTGGGCTGCAATGCACGTTTCAATGCTGCGATACTGTCTTGAAAAGGCATGCCCATCGAAATGAGACATTGTTGGATTTATTTTGCAATCCTCGCAGTAGCCGAAGTCTCCCCAATCCTATCAAAGGGATGGTACAATTAGCCAGTCGCCTAAACAGGGTATTGATCCATGGGGCTTTTGTACCTCGCAGTGGGAATACGTATCAAGATCTTCTTTCTCGCATCCATCGCAAGCAATGTCCTCTTGACTAAATCTACCTGCGATGCTCTCAATCTTCCTCGATGCTGTCAATACTTTTGCATTGCCTTTGAGCCCATGGAGAATATTAAGCAGATTCAAGCGTCTTGCATCGTCCGGCAACTCGCCCAGCGCGTCCAAGATTATGAAGACCTTTGTTGATCTCGATATTGCCTCGCCCAAGATGAGACAAACATTTGCTATCTTTGGCCTTGTGTTGCAGGCACGATGTTTAGAGTACATATCTTCAAGGCCTTCTGGGAGAACCATGCGTGTTTGGACAATTTGCTTGAGCAGCGCTGTAACCAGGTGGTCGATGGACTGCGACTCGGGTGAGTCGAAGCTGCAAAACGCAATGAGAACCGATGTATCTTCAGACTCGTGCATCTTCTGAAGTTCACAGACCGCCTTTGATGCAATGAAGGTCTTGCCCGCCCCAGGAATCCCATGGCACCACAACCAGCGCGTGCTGCCCGAGAGCCACGATTCAAACTCATCGCTAGCGAAGAACCAGCTACCAGTTCCTGGGGTATCCGTAATAACTTCTTGCTTTTGCACGAAGTTGCAAGGTGAAAGCCAATCAATGATCTTTCTAAACTTTTCCTCGTCGATTGTCTGCTTGACAGATGATACGTGCTCTCAAACTTCCTGTGCAAGAGCGATGGTGGCTTGTCCCTCCACTATGATGATTGACGTTTTTAAATGCTTAATTCTTGTTACCATACGTTCGACATAGCCTTGGTCAAGGGGCCATCTCAGGGTTTGCAGCACACTCTTTCTTTTAGAGTCGTCTGCGGTAAGGAGGAGCCATACCTCATAGAGCGCTTCGCGAAGCCGCTCAAAGACGCCCTGTGGTTCGGCGAGTGTCTCGATTGGTTTTATCCAAGCTCCGTCTTTGTCTGACGACAATAGCGTGAATTGAGTCTCCAGGTTCCGTCTTGTCATCCATAGAAGCGTGTCCATCGCACAATTTTCGTCGAGTCTTGCCCCCTCTTTGATTGTGTCGAGCAGGTTAATGATTTTGAAAGCTGCGTCAGCAAGCTGGACCATGCTAGATACCACCCCTAGGACTGAGAATGGTTCTATAGTGCAAGCTAGTAGGTATATAATAGAAAGTAGAAGAGTATAAGAGAGAACCTATTAGTTAGGAAGCTAGTAAATAATACTAGATTATAAAGTAAGATTAGTTATAAAGAGGCTTACTCTATAATAGGTAGAGGGGTTTTACTAGTTTTAGTAAAGGTCCCTAAAAAGTATAAGTAAAAGGTATTTATCCCCTATATACCTATAACGTGTTTCACTACCAAGTAGGCAGCACTACTAAGTGGGTGGTTTTTACTTAGTACAACCATCTCCCTTATCTACCTAAGATATCTTAACAATATAATGTAATACTATCTAATTAAGAAGGCAGAATTAATCTTACTCTTAAGGCCTATTATATATACTAAATTTAGAGCCTCTAACTTACTACTAGTATATTTAGTATACCTTATTTAACCCTTAAGTATTAATACTACAGATGCGCCTATTAACCACTTATACCCCCTAATAGCTAGAAGCTTACCTCTACTAAAGAGGAGATAGTTATCTAATATATCCTTAACCTTAATATATAAGGTTTTACACCCCTAAAGGCTAAGGTTAGAGATATAGTAAATAAGATACTAGCTAAGTAGGGTATAGAGCTAGTAGGTAAGAACTAGGTAGATAGGTTTATAGTACATAAGGAAAGGCTTAAGATAGTATTTAATTATATAAAGGATATCTAGAGGATTAAGTAGGAGGATCCTAAGATTATAGGTATATAGTTTAAGCTTATAGAGGAGATAATAGCTAAGTATAGTATCTATAATAATAATATATATAACTTTAATAAGACTAGCTTCTAGATAGGGGTTATTAGCTCTATAAAAGTTATTATAGGCTTAGAGAAGTATATAAGGCCTAATTTTATCCAGCTAGGTAATTAGGAGTAGGTAACTATTATTTAGGGTATCTACACTATAGGGTATATAATCCTACCCTTTATTATCTATAAAGGATATATCTATATCTTAGTATAGTATAAGGAGGCTAATATACCTTATAATTAGAAGCTCTTAGTCTCTAATAATAGATAGATAAATAATAAGCTTAGAGTTATATGGTTGAAGTACTTTAATATATATATAAGAACGCATTAGGTAGGGGTATATTAACTACTTATCTTAGATAGTTATAAGAGCTATTAATCTTAGGATTTTAAGGACTACTGCCTAGAATATAAGATCCTTATACTCTATATACCTACCTACTTATTATATATCCTCTAGCCTTTAGATATAGTCTATTTCTTACTATTAAAGTTGAAGTACTCTTAATATATCTAAAACTTAGTATACTAATATATCTACTATATTAATAAGGAAGGCTTCCTACTAGTATTTAAACTCACGTTTTTTAATATATTTTAGGAAGAGAACTACTAGAAGGCCTTTAAGGTATTAGGACTTATTCCTCTTAATATAGTAGAAGTCTTAGATTAACTTAATATATAATTATATACCCTACTAGAACCCCTCCCCTCTACTAACCCCTAGTAGTTAAAGACCCTAAGTAATATATATAAATTTAGCTCCTAGTTAAGGCTAGTACTTAAATCTATTAGAAGATTACTAGTTATAGCCTCTGCTAGGTTCTTATAACTTATTAAGGGTACTAAACTTATACTATACTAAAATACACTCTAAGCTACCTATATCTCTAAGCTTAAAGAGTAATTAGATATAATAACTAAAAGGAAGTTGTATAAGAGGAAGCAGCTCTAGAAAGGTAGTACCTTAGAATATAGTAAGGTAGTAGATTAGGTAGCTGTAGGGCTATCTTTAACTATATAGTAGTCTAAGAAGGCTTATAGGTAGGGTAGTTAAGATAGGGTACTAGTAACTTAATATTACTATAGAATATATAGAGGAGCTAAGCATAATATATAAACCTATAGATAGGTTAAGGAGGTAACTTCTAAATTAGAAACTAGTACACAGTATATACTTTTAGATAGTAGTAGTAAAGAAATTAATCTAGAGTAATATAGGATAGTTATACTAAGCAAAAACCGCCTACTTAGTAGTACTACCTACTTAGTAGTAAAATACGTTATATAGGGTAGTAAATAGGGAGTAGTTAGGTTAGGGTTAGGTTAGCTTATAGAAGACCTAGACCTAACCTTAACCCTAACTTATTTTTTAGTCCTTATAATAGGTTAGGGTTAGGGTAAGGTTATATAGACTATATATTAGGTTAAAGTTAGCTTATATAAGACCCCCCTTAACTTAGCTATAATAAAATACTATAATATTAATAAAGCTATTAATTATAATATTAATTAATATCCTAAGGTACTTTAATATCCTATATTATAGTATTAATATTAACTAATATCCTAAGGTAGATACTTTAATTACTAACCTATTTTATAACCTAGTACTTTAATTACCTTAACTTAACTATAACTATAAAATAGTAAAAGATTATAACCTCTAGCTAAATTAGTAATAAAGCTAATATTAATAGAGATTAGATAGATTAGGTAATTTCTACTATAATAATAACCCTATATATCTGTATATAGATAATTTAGGGGTATTAACTAGCCTGTGTATAGGATTATATAAGCTTACCTTATATAATTAACTATACAGAGGCTTAGTAAGGGGTACCTAAAAGCTGAGCTTTCGTCCAACTCTAGATAGACATAAATAATACCAACCCCTAATTATACACTACCTAGTTATATCCTATATATATATATATACTATAGACATGTATATTAGGATAGAGCTACCTATCTGCAGCGTACATTGAAGTCCATTTAATACTAATTAGTAGTTAATTAACTTCAACTGCAAATTAGTAAGAGTAAAGATAGAGTTATACCTTAGTAAAACCAACTTCTACTAAGGTCTCTGTTTTATTACTATTTCTGTTTACAGCTATAGAATAGAGAGATTAACCTTTAAGAACGTACGAAGGAAGATAGTGTATTATATACCCTAAGAATCCTACTGCATAAACCTAGCAGTAACTAAAATAAATAAATACTAGTGCTAAGCTAATACTAGCGCTATAATGGCTCAACCCAACTAACCAGCTAATACTATATTAGCTGAAGCTAGCCAGCCTACACGTTTACCAATCCTAGATAAGAACTAATTAGATTTGTGTAAAGAAGAAGCAAAGTTCCTATATTTATATAAGGACCTGTTAGAGGAAACTAGTATTAGAATATCTACCCTCTGAAGCGCTGTACGCCTTTAATACTAGAATAACTAGATTAATATAACTATAGACCTATTAACCTTCTACCTTAATATATACGCTGTGTATATTCTTACTAATATCTACTAATTAAAAGGATTACCTAACTAAATCCTTAATAACTTTAAGGAATACTTCTATGCGTAGGAAGTAGAATACTTCTAATATATTAACTATGTAATTAGATAAGAACTTAGGGATATAATAAACTATAAAGGACTGTATAGAATAATTAGGATAAACTATAAAATAGCTATAGAACTAAAAAGTCTAGTAAATAGAGATCTTGTAGAAACTCTACTTCTACCCTAAGGATCTTACACGCTATTAATGGTTTTATCTACTAGGCTACTACCTAAACTAACCTTATATAAGGAAGGACCTATAGGAACTAAGATAATAGTACCTAAGATACTAACTAGACTATTAGCTCCCCCTCTGTATAATCTACTAGCAAACCTACTATATAAACCCTTAATCTAATAACCCTCTATACTAATAGAGCTACAGCCCTAATATTAACCCTCTTTATCCCTATATAATGCACCCCTATGCTGAAATATCTATAGTCTAATATAGCTACTACTAATTATTAAATATAAGAACTAAAGACTTCTGTATAAGAAGATAATTATGTTCTAGAAAGCTTAGAAGAAGTATAACAACTATACTGGTAAACTGTATAATATCCTTGCTAACAAGACCTAAATCTTTATTAAGCTATACTATTATCTTAATATCTATAAGGTATAATACTCTAATATCTTCCTTAATATTCTTGAAGATTGTATGTATATATTCTATATATATACTATAGGTCCTGGCTATATATAGAAGGCTCTGTACACTGCCCTAGATACCTACTTTAATACTACTATTAATAAGACTTAGTACTATACTAACTGGATGTTAATATCCTTTATATAGT
>ML977701.1:28637-57969 GCA_010015725.1 Amniculicola lignicola CBS 123094 | reverse complement strand
TAGGATACAAATCTATAGAGATTAATAAATAGGGTAAATTTGGCTCTTATAAGCTTTATATATTAATAAACTCAGCCTTAGATTTTAATCCTCTAAGTTAATTACTGGAAAAAGGTTTCCACTAATACTAATACCTATTAAGGAGCTACTTCTATCTAACTAGCCTATAGATCAAGTAAATATATATTAATATTCTTAGCTGGTTGGCTTAATTGGATATATCACAGTAGTATTATAACCTAATATTATAAAATCTTACTCTAAATTAGCTGAGTTTCTTATAAATCCATTATCTTATTATATTACTATAGCCTATTAGGTAATTAACTACATTATAGGAACAAGGGATCTATTAATCTACTATAATTCATTAATTACAACTAATTCAGCCTATATTAATAAGGAACCTACCTTCCTTAGAGTAGCTGATACCTCTTATATAGATTATAAAATAATATATAAAAGCTCTTAGGGGTATATCTTCTTCCTATTTAGAGGACTAATTAATTAGAAGGTAACCCTATAACGCTGCGTTACTAAATTAATAACTAAGGTAGAGCTAATTACAGCCTTATTAGCTAGTACTAAGTTAATTTAGTAGTAGTAAGTATTTAAAGACCTTAAGTTTAACCCTAATAATAAGCAAATCCTATATTATAATAACAAACAAATAATCCAACTAGTTACTGAGGTAACGCCTAGACTAAAAACTACCCTACGTTATATAGATATCTATTACTACTAGCTCTAAGAAGGAGTATAGAATAATACTATTAATCTAGCCTATATCTAATTAAATAATTAGCTAGCTGATAGCCTTATAAAGCTCCTTCCTTAGTAATACTATAAGAATTAGCTATCCTTGCTATATATAGAAAAATTTCCAATTAAAATAGATTAACTAAATAAACCTCCTTGGGATGAAAAATAGGCAGCCTTATTTAGTAACCTCCTTAGGATAAAAAATAGGCAACCTCATTTATTGAGATAATAAACTGCTAACCTTATTAAGATGAAAAATCAGCCTTATTAAGATAATAAACCGCTAACCTTATTAAGATAAAAAATCAGCCTTATTAAGATAATAAACTACTAACCCTATTAAGATAAGAAAGATATTTCCTATATTTCCTATGTATATTAGATACTCTTTCTCTTATTTTACTAGTAAAGCTAGGTTTTAGAGAGTTTTATTAAGGCTGATATTATTAATATTATTGCTTATATCCATTAAAACCTTGTATAGATGAACTAGCTGAGTTGTCAGCTTTAAACAAGTTCAAATCTGAAGGGGGTGTGTAAGCTGGATATGAGCCTTGGCATATATCTTGGCATCACGTGTACTTAGCCTATATCAGTATCTCAAGCTCGATCGATCAGAACAATAGACCAATTCCTTCAACCTCAACCTGCACCACCAACAAGCTTACAGTAGTAGATAGAGGGGGAAATGTGTTAAGGCAAGGCGTGATTAGGTGTGAGTTGGTAGGCTTTAGCACGCTGCATAAGGTGCAGAGAGACTGGCCACAACTCACGAATATATCAGAAGCGTACTATAGATACTACTTAATCTAGTATAGAAACTAGAGTATACTATCTTATTGCGTTGTGGAGATAGATTATTGACGTGTCGCGAAAAGTTGGTGGGGTGCGCCGCTCACTTGCCTGCGCCACTCGCTTGCCGGGTACGTTACACCTTTTCACCTCTGGCAGATCATGCAGTTTTGAGTCATGAGAAAAGGATATGTAAAAGCACGTCTTTTCACATATAATGAGCTTAGAACATAGGGGTTCGTGTTCCATGGGAGGGGAAAGGGTGCTCTAATTTGATATGAAGAATAGCGGTCTTGCTGATTCCGTCTTGTTATGCAACCTGAGGGATGGCTGCTGTGCTCGGAGGAGGATGTCGATCCTGGAGGTCGGGATCGGAAAATCGATATCGCAGCCTTGGCAAATGGCCCGTGCCACCAGAGCTCCCACCTTGCATTCCATCCTCAATCCTCACAGATCGCCCTCACCCCGACCCTTTTCACACAACGCCCAAGGCGCGTTCGCTCCCAAACAGCGGCCATGGCGTCACCAAATGCCCCGAAAGCTCTATCAATCAACCTTATGGGGATGAAGGCAAGTCTCCTTGAATGGGAGTATGCACCAGACTTCTAACAAATGCTTCAGTTCATGCAGCGCGCTGCCGCCAAAAACCCAAACTCCCAGCCCTCAACCCCGAACGGACCGCCTGCGAAACGCGCGCGCCTCTCCAATGGCCGATCTGCACCTGGAACACCGGCGACACCATCCGATCACGAGCTCATCCAAGCTGCGCTCGCAGCAGAGGAGACGAAGCGCGAGGTAGCGCTTGAGAAAGCCGCCGAACAGGCAGGCGACAGCAAGTGGTATCTCAACTTCAGCGAACCCCATCCGGCCCCCAAGGATGAGAAATTGGAAGTGGCATACGCAGGATACGCAGAGATCGACGCAGACACAGACTCAAGCGATGAGGAAGGAGAGTCAGCGGCTCCGAAATCCGTCAGGATGGTGTTTGGAGGCGGTGTAAAGTGGAAACCGGTAATTGACGATGTACAACAGAAACCAGCTGCATGCTCATTAAATCAGGAACGACCAGCGTACATGAATGATGAGAGCGACGAGGACGAGGATTCTAGTGAATCAGATGACTACGACTTGGATGACCCCGCTGCGGGGCTTATACGCGAGACGAAACGCCAGAAGAAGAGGGAGGCACGACTCGCGCAGAAGGAGAGCGAGGCGAGGGAGAAGAGCACGCCAAAGAGGAGGATACATGAAGACAGCGATCTGAGTGGGCTGACGACTTTATCTGGCGGAGGTAAGGCACCCGGCGGCGGGATCACGAAGATGGATTGTCACTTGTGCGGCCAGAAAGGTCATTTGATGCGAAGCTGTCCGAATAAAGAGAAGAATATTCGAGGGTCCAAGGGTCGTGGTGGAAGAGCCGGCGGCGGAGCCGCATGTAGGCGTTGACCCTCTAATCTTCGGTTTGAAGCGAGGACCTAGAACTGTATTTGTTGTCGGCGCGACACCTGTGATGGTAAGTCTGGCTGTAAAAATTACCAAGAATGGTGTCGATCTTCTTGTAAGGAGTGTCAGACAAAAGAGTTCCCCACGATCTGAAATGGCTGACCCGGAAGATCAAAAGAAAGATCTGTATCCCAAACGGCGATATCAGGTCCAGATCTTCGTCCGATATCGCGGGCTCGCTCTCGTCAGTCCGCGACCCAGCATCTTCATGTGCGTTTGCACGTATTCAAACTTTGCCAACACGAATTAGGAGCAATAACCTTCGCTGTTCTCGACACGATATTGCCTTCACCACCCTGCCTACCATCACCTAGACCACACTTCTAAATAAATCTATAATACTCACGGTAACGGTTTCTGAACCTTGACAACCCACGCCCCCCTCTCTATCGTATTGATCAGAATATGCCCACTTGGGAACCCAGCAAAACTACTCCACGTGCCCACATACTTCAAACTGCCGCCCCCAATCTCATTATCATCCTCAGGATAGACATCGAACCAGCCCACCTCTTTTACGCCTCCGCCCGTAGGGTCCGAGGGGATAGACGAGATGTCTAGAATGGAAAGGCCGGCGCCGTAGTTGGACTGGTAAGCGTATTTGCCGTAGATGTATTGATTGTGGTCGATGGTCACGCGGGGCCCCTGGTAGTATCCTGTTTGTTTTGGCCGTCGAAGGTTGCGGATGTCCCAGATGAATGTTGTGGGTCGGCCGTTAGCGGCAGGACCACGGCCATCGCGCTCATCTAGCTCGTCGTCTAGGATCAGATACTCCTGGTTGTTGGGGTCAAGGACCCAGCCTTGATGCGTGTAGGTCGCGCCCTCGTAGCTTGTAATCGAGATCACCTCGGGGAACCTCTTGTTTGATACGTCGTCTGCGTGTTGTATGAGTTGAAGACCTTGCAGTAGCGAAAACGAAGGCCAGAGTGGGGCGGAACTTACAGATGGTCAAACTGTCCTCGTTGTATCCATAACAAATTTCCTTCCCCAAATACCTCGCATCTGGACCTCTGTACACTAAGCATTGTGCATCGTGCACATATCCATCCTGACTCGCACATCCCGGACTCGTTGGATTAGCTGGGTCACGTAAATCGACAAAAATCAGCCCGCCTCGACACTTTGAGGTACGGGGTCTCGCGCCAACGATATATGCAAAGCCCGTTTCGTCATTGGTGAGGACGTTATGTGCGCGCCCATCAGGAAGCTTGTTATACCAGGAGGTCACATCGGTGGTGGGATCGAAGGTTTTGGGGCCGTTACGGTAGTCCAGCGGCAGAAGCTGTTGGGTTATTAGTCGCCAGTATATGTGAGGATGCGGGCTGGGGGGGAGGTTACCTTGTGAAGGTCAAAGATTTGAATGTGATGACCGAAAGTCTCGCTCCCCACAACAATGTAGTGCCTGAATGTCCGTATTTCTCGCCACTGGCTGCTGTTTAGTCCTGCCACCTGGGGTAGTCGGCCTAGGTATTGGAGTTTCCCCGCGTTCGTAATCTATATTATATATCAATATGATGTATCCATTATGGAGCGGAGTTGAAATCACATACCTCTGCAAACGCTGCTCCGTCTCCCTGCGCGATAATTGCGAATTCTCTCTCACTCTCATCATCAGCAATCCACCCCCAACTCGAGCTTCCCTGACCAACGGTACTCCCTAGATCCGTATGGCTCAAAAAGTGGTGCAAATTAATCTGCCCTCATATTAGCCAACCACTCACGACGCCCATTCTCGTCAATATATCATAAAGTGACCCACATTATTGCACCTATAGAAATCCGTCGCATTATCTCTGAAGGGAATCGCCTTTCCATCTCTACACTGTGCAAAGTGTAGTTCAGGATATTGGGGCCCTTCGGCAGCATTCATGACTCCCATCTGAGTCAACTCATTCCACTGCTCTTCCTTCGCTGCCATGATCTGTTCATGTATGATCCCAGAGTCGTACAACTCAGCTGCGCGAACAGGGTCCTTGGTCATCTCTCTAGCGCTAGCAATGGCCAAAAGGCCTGCTACGGCTGCCGAAAGCTTCATGATGAAGGTGGTGGTCAGGTGGAGAAGCAGATGAAACTCGTGGGAACAGAGGAAGAGCTTGGGGTTAAAGCAAGGGAGAATAAATAGATTTGCATCTAGTCAGTGGCGGGGAAACTAAGCGGTGTCGCGATTGCACTCCCCAATATACGTCACTCCGTTGAAGCTTTCCTGCAACCAGCAACCAGGTAGCATGTAGTAGACCAGCTCCCAAGCTCTCTCTTTGAGGAAGGTGACACTGCTCGCTATGCCCGCTCATTGGGTGACCTTTTGAATATGCTTGGGATGGAAGCCGATCCTTGGAGATATATTTGCCACCTGCTGTAAGCTCTCTCTTGCACTGTGGTACTACCTTGGCAGAGCGGGTCGTTGATGGCCATCTTGAGGCCCAAGCCTCGGCGGAGAAGATCCGATATCAATGTATAATTAACTGGACATCTGTTGTGGATCGCATGGATCTCAAGGCTTAGGGATTGAGCTAAAATAGCATTTCATCGTCGAACTTGAGGAGGCCTCTCGCCAGGTGGTGGACTCCGGATGTGTTTAGACCATATGGATCAAAACTTACTGTGAAATCCAATTGCGACACCGTGTAAGAGGAGACAAGCCGCTAAACCGGGCGGCAATTGTGGGTTGCAAGATGAAAGGAGAAGGTTGGGGATGTGCACTATGTGCGTGCTGACACACGCGAATTGCGAACAGGAGGGAATGTTATCGTGATGTCAATGCAGCGCGGTCCATATCTCGATTGGGAAGGTGGAGCTCGAAATCTATGCCGTGCTTACCTGGGTATATACCAGGAAGCAAGAGCGCTTGGCACATGAGTTTTTAATATGTGCTTTACCCCTCAGACGGGTGCGGGTTGGCTCGTGACCGAAAAGGACCGCTTTGAAACAGAAAAGCAAGACAGGATAAGACAATGAAGAAGAAATGATGGCGGGAAACAACATCGAGAGAGAAAGAAAGCATAGCTGAGAAACAAGGCCGAACCATAGCTGCAGTACGATCACAGGGTTCTTTTTCTCCGCGTCGATGGCGGCGGTAGTGGCGCAAACCCAGCAACTCTGTTTAAACCTCTCACAGCGTTCGGGCAGGGGTTAGTTCAAGAAAGGCATGAGCATATTGGAAGAGTTTGTGACAGAATGGTTGATGATCATATATTCCCTGGCTGCTACTCAAGTAGTGCATAAGGCATTTACTGTAGTCACGGCCTTTTCACTATTTGCAACCTACTTACTCTTACCAGTTGGGATCTGGAAGGCGACGGCCGGCTCGCCATGAGCGAATGCTTTGTCAATTCGGAAGTATCCCTTTCGGTCGAACTGGATGATATCGTCCTCCTTGAGCTCGGCAACATTGCAGTCTGCCAAAGTCTTCGTCCTCAGCTCAGTCTTTGGGTTGAGGAAATCCTCCAGAGTATCCTCAGGCTCAAGCTTGTCCTTTGTAATCAGGTGATCGAATTCGACTAACTCGACTGGGATCAAGTTCTGATCCGTAGATAGCCATGTAACCTTCTTGGAGGTCTTCTTCACGTCGCCTTGGAGATGAAGCTCCAGCTCCAGGCCCGTGACAGTTTTGAGGCCATGAGGACTGGCGAGAGGGTTGATGGAGTGGCTGATTTTGCGGACAATAGCATTGCCCCAGTTCATGAGTGTGATTTCCTCGTCCTGAGCAAAGGATGCTGCATCTGCCTGCTCCAAGATGATCGACGAGCTGAAGACGACCTTCTTCTTCCCTAAGTCGGTGTACTTGGCGTGCTTCTCCTTCTTCTCAGTGTGGATGCCCTCACGAGCACCAATTACAGTGACTGGTACTTTGGCCGCCTCATCAATTGCAGTGTATCGCGCAGAGATTGGATCAATGTGCTTTTTGTTTGTTGCCCAGAAGCTGTACCAGTCGAGGTTGACGATGTTCTTCGAAGGTCCCTGCTTGAGGATGAACTCACGCAGTGCAGGGATGGTGACACCTCGTCGACGCACACCGCGAACCGTGGGCATACGTGGGTCATCCCAGCCCCAGACAAACTTGCTGTCCACGATCTTGGTAAGTTTACGCTTAGACAAGACAGTGCGCACAAAGTTAAGACGCGCGAATCCCCAGTTGTAGACGGGACGGAGCTTGAGCGCCTTCAACATCCACTGGTACTGCGCATCGCGGTCATTGTACTCAGTCGTGCGAAGCGCGTGAGTGACATTCTCAATGGAGTCGACGATGGGGCAGCAGAAGTCGTATGTTGGGTAGATCTTCCACTTGTCGCCCGTGCGGTGATGCACCTCGGGACTGCAGCGGTAGATGACAGGGTCGCGCATCGCCTTGTTGGGGTCGTCCACGGAAATCTTTGCGCGGATGCACCAGCGAAGGCCCTCGGTGGTGGCGCTCTTCATCTCCTCGAAGCGCGCGAGGTTGTCCTCCGCAGGTGAATCACGGCGCTCGCTGGGGACGCCATTCATTCGCTCGTCTCTCATCTTCTCCTGCAGGGTGTCGTCCGCATAGGCGTTGCCCTCCTTCAGCATCCGCACGCAGTACTCGTAGAGCTCCTGAAAGTAGTCACTGGTATACGTGAGCCTGTCTGCCTTGACGCCCATTAGAGCAAGATCTTCGACAATGGCATCCTGGAACTCCTGCTTCTCTTTCAGGGGATTGGTGTCATCGAAGCGCAGGAGCAGCGTGCCCTTGTACTTCTCGTGGGCGAAGTAATCGTTGAGTAGCGCAGCCTTGGCGTGGCCGATGTGAAGATAGCCTCTGTTGGTTGTGTTAGTGGTGCACTTGGTTGCTACCCGGCATTCCATATGCCAAGGTCAAGATCAACATACGAGGGCTCCGGCGGGAACCGAGTCACAATGCCCGTCCCGTCGCCAACTTCCTGCAGTCCAATGTCGTAGTTTGCCCCATCGTCCTTCTTCCTATCATCTTTTCCTGCTTTGCCACCCTTCTCGTCCTTGCCGCCGCCTTTGGGCCTCTCCGGCAGCGCCGTCTGCTGGGGATATGCCTCCTCAATGTACCGGAACCACCGGCTGAGGTTGGGCATGAGGCTCTGCTTGATGTAGGCATGGGCGACGCGGTTCTCACGCAGCGTCTTCCACACAATCGTGTCGGCATCGGTGAGGGTATAGCCAACGATGTGGGTGCGGAGTGTGAGGTGGGCGTCGAGCTCGGCGAGAGCGGGCTCAATGGCCTTGAGGTTGAGGGCCGTGAGGGCCTGGGCGCGGTCCTGCCACTCCTTGACGTGGGCGTCCATGTTTGCCATTTTTGTGGTGCTGATCTAGGCGTGACACGCTGTTAAATATTTGGCGGGGAGGGGTGAGTCGACGGCGGGGTGGAGGCATGGTGCAAACTACGCAAACAATGACTCGGGCTGGCTGGGCTTGGCATACACTTGAGTCATTCCAATAGATTCTGCGCGAATGTTCTTTGAAGAAAGAAATGAAGAGATGAGAATTTATGGATTCCCGAAGTCTTGATACGAACAGCGAGCAGCGAGCATAGTGGATTTGCAAGTCGAGGTCTGTGTATAGAACTAGCGCACCATTTACGGCGAAGTTGCCAAGCTAGGCCTTGTTTCAAGATAGCAAGCGAGCATCGTTCAAGGACAGTTCATGGCGCAGTTCACGGCCACGTATCTTAGATTTTGAAACCTCGACTAATCAGATGCATATTGCCTTTGGTAACATGAGCCGAGACGACATATTTTGTGGCAATACTTAGGGATGAACACGTCACGATGGGGTGCTCTCCAAACCCATGTCCATATCGCCATTCATATCCCACCATGTTTCGTGCCAGTTCCGTTCGATGAATTCGTTTTCCAAGGCTCGCATTGCTCCCATAGGGTGGAATTCACCAGAGTCCAAGGATAGGTCTTGAGGGAATGAGAACGGCAAATCGGATCCTGGGATATCTCCAAGTGCAAAAGAAGCAGGTGGATTCAGGCCGCGGCTGGTGGTTGGTCGTTGTAATTGTGAAGGCGATGGCAATTGAATGAGATCGGCCAACGGCTGGACGCTTGTATTTGGTATTGCATCGATCGATGGAGAATCTTTGTGTCGTCGCGAGTCCTGTGTTGTTCTGCAAACTTTATTGAGAGCAAGAATGGTGTTTGTTATGGGTACATATTCCGGATGTACCTTGCATGCTTTCTTCATGGCGGCGCCGGTTCGCTCTAATGACTGCACATCCTCCTCGCAGGTGTCAGGGTCACTAGAGGCAAGGATGTTCTCGTAGAGCGAAAATACTGCGCAAAAAGGGTAAAAGCTAATGAAGCTGGGCGGGATTAGTTTGAGAGAAGGAGGCGGACTGCACGCAACTCACTGAACAAAAACAAAATCAGTCTCCACATAATCGGATCTCCATATGTCGAACTGCAAAATGAGGCTTATAATCTTTCTGGCGGATCTCAGAGTGATGGCATCGACTTGGTGGTCCGTGACCAATCGACGTGCCTTTCTTTTGACTCCGATTATGCTTGCGTATGTATTTCTAATCGTACTCTCAGTGTCGTTGGCCTAATGACAGTGTTCTCGGTAGACATACATCATTTGGTCCGCAAATAAATAGGCGAGAGTAGCGTCGGTTTTGGGCGACTTCATGTAGTGCTCCTTGATAGAGACTGTTAGCACTGCTCCATCGTCTGGCTTCACAAAAGGAAACATATGAGCGAGAAAGCGGTACAGTACCATATTGCACTCTTCGATGAGCGACTCCATTTTCGAACAGTATGTTTCGACATCCTGAGATAGATGCTCATGATCAACATCACTGGTAGCGTTCAGAATTTCGTAAACCTCAGCCATCAGAACAGTAAATCGAATCCAGAAGACGTGAAGGACAGTATGTGGTACAGACGGTTGCATATTACGTGGCGAAAATATAGTCGGAGGTTTGACTGCGTTTGGAGACCACTGAAGTGCGGAAGGCTTGTTATAAAACAATCGAAATACCAAGTCAGTTTGTAAAATGTGCCAGTATAAGAATCGCCGTGTCTGTCTCTCTTCCTCTTCCGCGTGGGTTTTGGCGGGGAGCACATCCAGCTGATCAATACCTCTATTCTTGAGGAATTGACAGGATTTGACATGGAATTTCCAGCTTAGCAGATAGTCGAAATTCTGGACAGACGTCCAGCACTGTGTCAATTGTTAGTTCAAAATGGTAATTCGATGAAGTGAACGCACGGTAATCGCTGCAGCGTAGATATCCATTTCCGATCCGGTTGCTGCATCAAGCCAGGCAGGGACCGCCTCTAAGCATTTGTAGTAGGCTCCTTGGGAGAACTCATTGCCAGGGCCGTGCATTTTGTGGAGGCCATCTAGCTTGTTGTCAGCGTAGTCTAGTCGGTGCTAATATTAGGAAACTTTACAGAATAGGCCATTGTAGTAGAGGACACGCAGGGCCGGGTCTATACTAACAAAAGGAGAGTTGATGACATCGGGGAGCGCCTTAAGTATGTCCAATTCAAAGGAGTTGACTATCAACTCCAGTACTACCATTGACCCAAGAATTTCTATAAACGCTTCGGAACAATTAGTGTCACAAATGTATAATCAAAAGAGTCTGTGGGAACGTACCGTTGATACACGCTTTGGCTGTGCCAGAAGATATCTGAAATGCGTGATCTTTCAGTATCCCTTGATCTGAGCGAATTCTCAATTTCCCCAGATCTTCGAGAGCTTCGTCCAACGCAGTCATTGCTGGGCCGACGGTCGAAGCTGGGGTCAGTGCTGACGTCAATTGAGACTGTGTATTGACTTTCTCGAAGTTATGTCTGGCATCGTTTGCCAGACGATATATCCATGCTAGGTGAGTTAGTATGCGGCTCAAACTCTTCGGAATAGTACAACGGACATTCGGGCCCCCCTTCGGTCATCACTCGGCCGCTTGGAGTGGTTGAATGATCCGTAGGGGTTGTGTCATCTGGGCTTTCTCTCATTTGTGTTGGCAACGAAGAAGGGCTGCCGTATTCGGTAGTGTTGATCTGTTTCTCTATTGATTCAAGGCGCCGAGCCAGGTCGCCCACAGCGAGTTTCTGTCTACATTGGTCAATACTGTTAAGTTATATAAATTACAATGACTTTGACAAGATGCACCTACTGGGCTAGGCGAAGCCGCTTTTTACGCTCCATGTATATGCATTCTGCGCTTGGATACACGGCTGCACATTGGCCACATCTCTCATCGCATTTGTTGCATTTGATCTTCTTTTGCTTGCATCGAACGCACTGGAGCTGAGATCAGAGATGGCATCCACGTACCGCACTGCTCCATCAATACATACAGATAATTTCATAACCATGCTGTCTGGAGATTAGGGCGTACGAGGAACATTTACGGAAAGAAACGAGAAAGCATCTCTCGCCGGGCATACGGGTGTACTAAATGACCTTCGGACTTGTATAAAAGATAGGATGCAAGGTAATATTGGAGGTTGGGAAGTCATGCGCAGGGGCCGATTGAATGATGTAATCCGGACTTTCGGACTTTGGAAAGTCCACCCCCCGCGTCGCTCACCATCCAGCTTACCTAACACGCAACATGCACACAGCTGAGAAGATGTGACTGCTTCGGAAGACTTGATGTCCATAACTTGGCATTCTCTACGTTGCGCGATAATTTCGGGATCGGTAATGTCTTCATAATGCTGATGGCCGAGAGAAATTGAAGCACGTGGAAAAGGACCATGATGACGGGCGGCGACCCTCAAACACTTGATCCAGCATGGTTGCTTCGCAGCAGTCCACAGACCCAAGCCCAAGGCCACTTGGGGAAGGCTTTCGTCTTAAGATTCTTACCCTTGGAAAATTGGCAGTGTCTTGGCCTTCATCCCCGGGATCCGTAGGATGCGGTGGGGATTTCTCTCTGGACATTCGGGATTTACCCAACCTCTGGAATTGTGAAATCCCACGGCTCACAACATCATAAGCCTATGTTTGAATAAATGCCATAGCCACTGCTCTTGACCCTATATCTGCATCTTTGTCTTCGCTCTACTACTACGTCTTCAACTGACTTCTTGTAATTTCCAATATCTTTCATCAACGAAAAAAGGCGTGTTCTTGGCGGTGTCTCTGTTGCTGCGACATATACTGTACGGTTGCATATTGGGATTCGGGCATATTTCTTGATGGCTTCTATGGCCGCTTCACTAGGCCGGCTGGCACAGGACTCTCCCGAGCAAAGAGACTTACAGGCGAAATCAAACATCGACATAGAAGATGAACTCGAGGCATACGAAGACCGCGAGACCGCAGTCTACACACTAGCTCGGAATTTCACGGCGCAATCTCAGCAATTCTACCACGAATCCCCTTTCACCGCAGAAAAGGACAGTAACTTGGACCCTAGCAGTAGCAATTTCAAACCTCGGGACTGGGCGAAAGCCTTCTACAATGCAAGATATAGTGCAACCACCGGAAGTGCTCGTCATGCTGGATTTGCGTTTCGGGATCTCTCAGTATGGGGTCACGGATACCCCACAGACTTTCAGATGAGCGTTGGTAATGCGATCCTGAAGTTGCCCTCGCTTCTGAGAAGAGCCAGTCAGAGGGTGGATATTCTTCGCTCCTTCGATGGACTTGTTCTTCCAGGTGAACAGCTATGTGTTCTCGGTCCCCCTGGGTAGACCCTCACCATGCCCAGTGCACTGTTCAGTTCTTGGCTAACCCGACTAGATCTGGCTGCTCCACCCTTTTAAAGACAATTGCTGGCGAGACACACGGATTCAAGGTCGCTCCCCAGTCGTTTCTGAACTACCATGGCATATCATCCGAGAAGATGCACACCTCTTACCGCGGAGAGTGCATATATACAGCAGAGCTCGATGCTCATTTCCCTATGTTGACAGTTGGAGACACACTCTATTTCGCAGCTCTTGCACGCACACCTCGGTAAGCACATCTTTCATGCTCGCTACATAATTACTAACAATAGTGATAGGACAATCCCAGGCGGAGTAAGACGCGAAGAGTATGCAAAGCATCTCAGGGACGTCATTATGGCCATGTTTGGCATTAGACATACCATGAGCTCGAACGTGGGCAACGACATCATCAGAGGAATCAGCGGCGGGGAGCGAAAAAGAGTTACAATAGCAGAAGCATCGCTCAGCTACGCACCTTTGCAGTGCTGGGATAACAGTACGAGGGGCGTTGACTCTGCCAATGCAGTTGAATTCTGCAAAACACTTCGAACGCAGTGCGATGTTTTCGGAGCATCTACTTGCGTTGCAATCTACCAGGCGCCACAAGCGGCCTATATTGTGAGTCCAAATCAGAGAACGAGCATATTCATGTAAAAACTGACAAGGGTCACCTTAAACAGCAATTCGACAAAGTCACTGTCCTATATGAAGGGCGACAAATCTTCTTCGGCAAGGCTCTTGAGGCTCAAGCCTACTTTGAGCGCTTGGGCTTCGTTTGTCCTGAGTCCCAGACTACCCCAGACTTCCTGACATCGATGACTAGCCCTACGGAACGTATTATCAAACCTGGATGCGAGAATCTGGTTCCTAGGTCGCCTGAAGAATTTGCTCAACGATGGGAAACCAGCCCTGAACGACAATTATTGCTCACCCAAATTGAAGAATACAACCTCCAGCATCCGCTTGGTGGCGAGCATCACCTGCAGTTTGCTCTCTCTAGACAGCTGGAAAAGTCAGAGAACCAGCGAAAGCGGTCACCGTACACTCTCTCATATTGGGGACAGACTAAGCTCTGCATGTGGAGAGAAGTGCAACGTCTCAAGAATGATCCGAGTGTCCCCATCGCCATGCTCACGGCCAACTTTTTGGAAGCGCTTATTGTGTCAAGTGTTTTCTACAACCTCGCCGAAGATACATCCTCCTTTTTCTCCAGAGGTGTTACTTTGTTCATGATCATATTACTCAACGGATTTGGGTCTATGATGGAAATTCTTGCTCTATATGCGAAACGGACCATCGTGGAGAAGCACAATCGATATGCGCTCTACCATCCAAGCGCGGAAGCCCTCTCGTCAATAATCGTCAACATGCCGCAAACAATGTTGAATGCTCTTCTGGTCAACTCAACATTGTACTTCATGGCAAACTTGCGTCGCGAGGCTGAATCATTCTTCTTCCTTCTCTTGGTCTCGTTCTTCATGACGTTGTCAATGGGCATGTTCTTCCGCTTTCTGGCTGCAGTAACGAAGACTATCGCACAAGCGCTTGCCCCGGCTTCTCTAATTCTAATGGCCCTCACCCTATACACTGGTTTCGCGATCCCAGTCCAGTATATGCGCGGGTGGGCTGGTTGGTTCCGATGGGTCAATCCTCTGTTTTATGGATTTGAGAGTGTGATGGTGAATGAGTTCACTGACCGCGAATTTCCTTGCGCAATATTCATTCCGTCCGGCCCTTTATACGATAGCATTACCCCAAGTCAGAGAGCATGTGCTGCCCAAGGCTCTATATCAGGACAATCATCAGTAGGTGGAACTGCCTTTGTCAACACAGCGTTCGGATATTATAACGGCCATCGATGGCGGAATTTCGGAATTATAGTGGCAATGACAGTTTTCCTATTCGGTTGCTATCTAGTCACTTCGGAGTTGGTTGCATCAGAACGCTCAAAAGGTGAGGTCTTGGTTTTCCGACGCGGCACGATGCAGAAGACGAAGGCGAAACGAAATCAACTCGATGAGGAGACGGGCAACGAGCCAACGACAGAGAGCGAAAAACATCCTGGAAGTGGTGGGTCTGGTTTCAATGTCGAGAAACAGACTTCTGTTTTCCATTGGGAGGATGTCTGTTACGACATCCGAATCATGAAGGAAACAAGAACGATCTTGGATCGCGTCGACGGATGGATCAAACCAGGAACGTTAACAGCACTTATGGTAAGCAAAGATTAATCCAATTTTGTGTCTCACGGACGCATTTCGAATAGCATCACCCTGACATTGCCTACACAGGGCGTATCTGGCGCAGGTAAGACCACGCTCCTTGATGTCCTCGCCAGCCGGACAACAACAGGGGTCATCACCGGTAACATGTTTGTCGATGGGAGAGAACGTGATCCCAGTTTTCAATCCAAGACCGGTTACTGCCAACAACAAGATCTTCATCTTCACACATCGACAGTGCGAGAGGCTCTCACATTCAGCGCACTCTTACGCCAGTCATCGGAATACTCTGATGACGAAAAGTTGCGCTACGTGGATGAGGTTGTCAGCCTTCTAAACATGGAGGAATTTGCCGACGCTGTCGTGGGAATACCAGGCGAAGGGCTGAACGTTGAACAACGAAAGAGACTCACGATTGGAGTTGAGTTGGCTGCTCGGCCGAAACTGCTCCTCTTTCTTGATGAGCCCACGTCAGGCCTCGATAGTCAGACATCTTGGTCAATTTGTGACTTGATGGAAAAGCTGACACGTAACGGACAAGCTATCCTATGTACGATTCATCAGCCGTCAGCGATGCTCTTCCAACGCTTCGATCGACTGCTACTTCTAGCAGAAGGAGGGAAAACGGTCTATTTCGGCGAAATTGGTGACAAGTCTGAGACACTAATGGGATACTTTGCACGAAATGGAGGGGCTCCTTGCCCCAGAGGTGCCAATCCAGCAGAACATATGCTTGAGGTATGGCTTGCGCATGAATTCCCTTGCGCATCACACTGACAGGCTCCAGGTCATTGGCGCCGCTCCCGGGGTACAGACAGATATTGACTGGCCATCTGTATGGCGTAACAGCAAAGAGTACCAGGACATTCGTGCCGAATTACAGCAGTTGAGAGAGTTGGCTGCTCAACCGTCGGCCGTTATGGACTTTGACGCGTCTCAACATAGCGAGTTCGCAGCACCCTTTTTAACCCAACTGATACATGTGGCTGGGCGTGTATCCCAACAATACTGGAGGACTCCTTCATATATTTTCTCAAAGGCGCTGTTGACCATATTGTGTGTAAGTGTTGCGTTCCCACCAATGAAGAAACCCTGAACTTACTCCACCCTCTAGGCCATGCTTCTCGGCTTCTCGTTATTCAACAACGATAATACCATGCAAGGACTGCAGAACCAAATGTTTGGTATATTTGTACTGATCTTCATTCTGATCTTCCTAGTCACCCAAATCATGCCGGTCTTCGTCATGCAGCGGTCGCTATATGAAGCCCGCGAACGACAATCGAAGACGTACTGTTGGCAAGCTTTCATGGTGTCCAATATCCTCGTCGAGATGTTCTGGAATTCGGTCAGTGTCTTCTTACATTATATCCACACACTACCTGACAGATTACAATTAGATCATGGCCATTCTCGTGTTCTTCGTTTGGTATTACCCCATGGGACTCTATCGCAACGCCGAATCTACCGACGCAGTGGCGATCCGTGGCTTTCTCACCGTCCTCCTGATCTGGGTCATCTTCCTTTGGGCAAGCTCATTTGCACACATGCTAATCGCGGGTGTTGACAGCGAGGAGGTCGCATCCGCATTCACCATGCTTCTATCCATTATGATGTACGCCTTCTGCGGAATTCTAGGCGGCCCGGATGCGATCCCCAGGTTCTGGATCTTTATGTATCGCGTCAACCCTTTCACATACTTTGTGAGTGGCCTTTTGTCAACTACCCTTGGCCAAGCGCCCGCATATTGCGCAGAAAATGAATTCCAAAGTTTCGCTGCGCCGGAAAATCAAACATGTGGGGAGTACCTGGGACCGTATATTGCGATGGCGGGTGGGTATGTGCAGAACACTATGGCCTTTGGAACTGAGGACTGTCGATACTGCCAATTGTCCAGCACGGATCAGTTTTTGAAGCGGGTCCATGCTGGTTTCAATATGAGGTGGAGAGACTTTGGGCTTTTGTGGGCCTATGTTGCAGTTAACGTTGCAGCAAGCCTTGCATTGTATTGGCTTTGTCGGGTCCCGAAGGGGAAGAGGGCGAGTTCGAAGAGTGCCTAGGTTGAAATGGGGGCAGCGCGTTGGTCTTTTGGTGTAACATAACTTGTTATTATTATTAATTATGTAATGATATGGAATTCAGAGAACACTTAGAACAAGACATAGAATCATTTCTGTCAAGTGTACTCTGTCTTGATATGGATAACATACTTTACGTGCTCGGATATGCAACATTACAATCATTAGCACGTCGCACCATTGGATGCTGGAATCGCACTAAGATATCCACTCTGGCGGATCGAGACAGCTCAGATCCTCCTTGAAAACGAGGCAGTTCAAAGTTCCTGAGAGAGTCTAGGCATGGTTTTGAGCCCATGTGACACCCGTTTCCTCCGTGATATTTACCATATTCTTGCGCCCGATGAGTCCCCTTATCCAAAAGGTGCCTCCAATATAAATCCATGATCATGCGACAGACCGAATTAGAAAGTCGGACAGTGTGTAGAAGATCCAAAAAGAAACTCGACGAAATACGTCCATGTGCAGAGGTATAACTCCTTTCTTAAGCCCAGACCGTTCGACGCGAGAAAGCGCCTTTTGTTGCAGGCGATTTAAATGGGCCTGAATCGGGTTGCAGAATGATACACCTTCTCAACATGGTCATCATCCTTGTCCTGCACAATTGTTAGTGTGTAAGGGATGACGCAACCCTTGCACTTGAAAGTATTGTCCAAGGATGTCGATTTCGACCTCCCACCTTCAGCGCCGACCATATGCTCGAGAGTAATAGTAAGGGTTTTGCAGTTGAGTTGCTGGAAGCGGTCGTAATACGCATGCCAGGCGCGCGGGATCGACTTCAAATCTCCATGGGGTATCCCGGGAAGTTTGAGGACCAAATGGTTGATGTATAGCTTGAACAGTGGGCTAAGACGATTAAAGGTGATGAGTTCGAGATTTCTGTCGTGGACAAGGTTCGCGGGAAGGGACAGCGATACCTCTACGAGGACACCGAAGCTGTAACGCGGAAGAGCACGAAGCGGCCAGCCTCCGTGCCATTCATTCCATCGCTCCTCTTCAGTGTCTAAGAAGTCCTTCACTCCTTGCAGCGGCTTCAAATAACCTTGCATTTCGTCCACAGTTTGCCAGCAGGAGTAGTACAGCCCGGTCCAGTCATCAGCACCTTCGGAGAGTGGTGACAAGGTCATGTAATCGTACATCAGGAGTCTCAGTTCCATAGGAAGTGAGAGAAGAGACGAGTGGGTTTCCATGGCAAGCTCGGAGTTTTTGGAGTCGGCAGGTCTGTTTGGGGAAACCCAGCAGTAGACGAAGCAAGGCAACAGCATTTTGCCGGTCATGAACGCGAGAAGGATGACGAATGATAGAAGCAACAGCATGGAGCTGGTATTGATCCGGAACAAAGGCAACTCCAGCACTCGTGAAAGTGTCATGGTCGCTGAGGCGTGCATCCTGTGTTGGTAGGGTGTCGCAAGGCGCCGCGAGTCAGTTCGAGGTAAACGCAAGGTGTCAAGACATCAGCATTACCGTATTTGTTCGCGTAACGCACGGCCCGGCGTGACGCACACCCCTCGGCAAAATCATCAATATTCAACCCCCCATATCTCCACCAATATGGCTCCTATTGATGACGCGTTAGCAGCATTAAAATTGCTGAAGATAGGAGAATCTCCTAATTACACTTAGGCTGCGAAAAAATATAGGTGTAGTTAAACTATGCTATCAAAACGTTACTGGGGCGTGTAGAGTGCTATGGCTGAGAAGAACAAAAATTAACAACTACTTAGTAAAACTCAAGAATCTGAGCTTGTATTATATATAGATGATCTTACCTCTTAAGGGCTACCTCCTACGTGCCAAATGATACGCACCTTTATATTAGAAATAGCTAGAAAATAGGCAGGTAATTAATGGGTAGATCATTTTGTTTAGTGCTATAATATAGATCTGGTATTAAAGTGGGCATCTAGGATGGATATATAAAGGAAAAGAGCTGATTCTACATTTAAATATAGGCTATATTTTGAGCTTCTGTGACGGAAAATTAAGGAGTATAAGATTAATCCCTAGCTAATCTATTGTGAGGTACATGTATTATTCTGCACTTAATAATCAACGATGTTGATTACTCGCACCTTTTGGTTGTACTAGCGCAGTGGTGCAGAGCTTCGCTTATAACATCTATAATATGGATAAAAAGGGCTTTCTTATTAGTATTCTGTTAAAACAGAAGCAGATATTCTCTAGGAGATAATTTAAGGATAGATCTATAAGGTAGATATCTTAGGATAGTAATTATAAGTAGATAACAACAATTGCGTATATCTGCGCAGATGGAACCTTTCTCCCTCTATTACTAATCTACTAAGCTATTACTAGTAATATCTAGGATACCTAGCTATAAGACTTTAATCTAGCTAAAAATAATTATAGAACCTTCTTTACCTTATCTCTATCTAGATGGACAAATAATAACCTTAGATTATAATAGCTAAAGGTATTTAATTAGGAGACTAAAACAAAGGCATAACGTAGATACTAATTACTTATACTAGATAGCTATAGATCTTATATTTCTATAAGCTTTATTAAGTTTTGTAATAAGAATAAGATTCTCCTAGCTATATTTCCTCCTTATACTACCTATACTTTATAGCCTCTTAATATTAGGATATTTAAACCTCTCTTATTAGCTTACTTAGCTGAACTGGCTAATTATATATTCAAATCTTAAGGATTATCCTCTATTACTAAAAGGGACTTTTTCCAACTATTTAATAAAGCCTAGTATACCTTATTTACTGCTATAAATATACTCTCTACCTTTAAAAAGTATAGTCTCTATCCTTTTTAGCCTAGCTAAGTTCTAGATAAGTTTTAGCACCAAGAGGATATAAGGCCTTCTTCTAGTAATTTAGCTACATTAGTACTTAGTACTAGAGACTAGAGAAAGATTAAGAGGCTTCTATAGTTAGTAGTAAAGGATATATATAAGAAAGGGTTACAGTAGCTTAGTTAGACTATTTACTACATATCTATACGTAATATACTTCTAGAGAGTAAGAATATATACCTTTAGGAGGCTCTAGTAAATAAGAAGAAGAAAAGGCAGTATAGGAAACCTCTACTACTTAAAGCGCCTTTATAATATAATAGTAGTATAATATTTTAGTCCCTACAGAAGGTATAGTAAGCTTAGGATTATTAATAGTAGAAGGATAATAAAGATAAGGCTCTATAACTCCAAAAGGATGTAGATAAGTAGCTACGAGCTGAGAAAAAGGCTGAGAAAGATTATATACTTAAGGAGAGGAAGAGAGATTATACACTAGCAAAGGAGATCTAACTCTAAATAATAGCTAAAAAGCAGGTTCAAAAGCTAGCTAAAAACCCACCTTAATTACAGAAGATATCCACCAAAAGCTAGCCCAAAAGTAAGAAGGTTACCATTGATATCTCCTCTAATAATAAGATAGTAGATGAGGCACTAGATATAGAGATATTATACATAGCAATAGGAGGTACTACACTAGCTTAGTTGCGCTGTAGTAGAAAGATTAAGCTCCCTATTAAATTGCGCGAGTAGATAGAGTACTTAAAATAGCTACTAGTACTGTACAAATGATACACCAAAAAATCTAATTAATATATAATATATATAGAGCTGTAGAGCTTCATTTATTGGGGCCCTAATCTACTAAAAAGTGTACGTCACGCTAGGCTATGCGCTACGCTGATAAATACGGTATAGTATAGTACTGGATCAAAAGTCTGGGTGTATAAACCTCAGCTAGCCACCAACACCAACTTCGCGCGAAATCAACGCCTGCAATTAACCTATCACTATAATACAATAAGGAGGTCTTTTGGTATAGAAATTAGTAGAAATTATGCAGCTAATTAAGAGCTTTTATCTACTACGTGTATAGCTATTATCACTTAGTATAAGGCAGGCCTATCTATTAAAGAGCTAGTGGAGGAGTTTAGAAGGTATAGGAATATAATCTCTAAAACTATTAAGAGGTGGAAAAATTATAAAACTTTTAATACCCTCCCTTAATTAGGACACCTAAAAGTATTAAATACTTAAGATAAATACCCAATCTATTAAATTGTAAGAAGAAATCCTAAAATTTAGTATTATAAGCTAATTAAGCAGGCTAGTATTTAATATACTATTGTTATGAATTAAATAGATCTTAATATAGAACTATACTAGTTATAGTTATAATAATAAGACTTCCCTAATAAGGATAATAAAGATAATAAATATAACCTTAGGGTAGAAGTATACTATAATATAGATATATAAGTTAGAAGTTATATAATAGATCTATAGATCCCTTAAATTATTAATATATATAAACCCTATAGATTCTACTCTTTAGAAACTATAGTTAACTTAATACTACTTACTTTAATACTACCTTATTATAAGAGAACTTACCTTATACTTATAAGGCTATAACTAAGGATACTTACCTATAGTATTATCTATTACTCCCCTAATTATTAATACCTATCTTTACCCTCTCCTATTAAGGCTTAACTCTTACCCTATTACCTACTAAGATACTAGGTCTAGCTTTAACACCTTAACTATTAGTACTAAGATAGTATATATTAACACCCTACCTTTATAAGGGCTAAGTAGCTAGATAGGCTCTAGTAGTAATATATTACTAGCTACCCTAATACGTTTATAACTAAAGACTATACTAGAAAACTAATAAAATTTTACTCTCTATATAGGAGAAGCAGAGGTATATATTAATATACTCTAAGAAGAACTAATAAAATATAAATAGAAACCTCTTAAGCTAGGAGAACTATAGAAGTTTAATAGAAGTAGGAATAAACTAAAAGGCTTCCTAGCTAATATAGTAATTTATATATAAATAAATAAGTAATACCTCCTAGAACTAGGGGATAAAGTACTCTTTATAGCAGTAAACTTTATAGATAAAGTAGCTAACTAGTTTAAGAACTATATTAATAAGTATTTTAATATAGACCTAGAACACACTAGTATAGAAGGAAAACTCCTATTTACTAACTACTAGTACTTTAAAACTAAAATAAGACTTGTATTTAGAGATATATTAATAGTAAATAAATAGCTAAATAGAAAATCTAATAACTCTAATAAAAACAATCTATATCTAAATATACTATAGAATTTAAATAACTATTAATAAACCTATAATAGGGTGACGAAGCTCTTATAGTATAATACTAAGATAGACTTAAATAAGAGATCTAGTATAAAATAATTGGGATAGAAAGACTAGTAACATAGATACTAAGTAAGTAGCGTAACTAAGTAAGCAGTGTACTCTACTAAGTCTCTCTACCTTTATAGTAATCTATCTTAATAATATAATAAGATAATATTAATATAGTAAATATCCTAGATTAAGTAGTATCTATAGTGTACTTCTTGTATATTTATAAGTTATAGCCTATCTCTCTACAGCATATATAGTATGCTAAAGCCTACTAGCTTACTCCTAATTATACCTTACCTTAATGCATTTCTCCCTCTATCTACTACGTAACCTCCTTTTAAGTAATAATCTCCTCTCCCTCTGCCTTCGTTAAGGTGCCTTACTTCTGGATCTGCTTCTTTTTATACTTTTTATACTCTATAGTAGCCTTATTTACTCTTTTAAGACTTATAATCTACTTATGTATAAGTATAGCTAAGTATACTATTACCTTAGTACCCTTTTTAAGCTGATTAAGTGCTGCAAGGATAGAGGCAGGCAATAAGCTCTAATACCTCTGTATCCACTTACAGATTAACGTTGATTAAGCCTCTAATTTAAGCGTGTTGCTAGGCGTTTTAGCTTCCTAGGTAGTGGCCTCTAGCGTAGGTAGTATTAGCGTACAAAGCTTTACATCAAGCTTTAATATTACTACCTCTAGATTAATTAGGACTAGGCCAGTGCCTTAAAAGCTTGCGCAGATATTATCCTTTATAATTAATTAATTATACATAGTATAGAAGGCTAGTAGGAATTTGAGCTTAGTGATATAATTAATGCTGTCTTAGATTAGGCTCTTAATCTAACCCCTATACACGCGCTTTAGTAGTAAGAAGTAGCCTATATCTAGTAGCTGTAGGAGGTATAATAAATAAGGTAGTATATAGAGAGTATAGATATTATTCTCCTTATAGATATCTTAAAAGTTAAGTAAGTTATAGCTCTTATAGCTGTTAAAGATAAGTAGCTAATATACCCTAACCTTCCTGCCCTCTATATACTTAATAAAGTACTTTAGCTACTTAACTCCTATCTTATTAGTTGTCCAGCTGTTATTACTAACTATAATAGCCTAATTACGCAGTATGTTATTGCCCTTATACTAAGTAGAGAGGTAGTACTAGCTAGTAAAGATAATAAATAGTAGGATTAGCTATCTAGCAGTGTTAATTCCCTAGATTATACTAACCTACTTATAATTGCCTAGCTGTATAGCCTTTAGCTAGCTATATCTCTCTAAGCTAGTAATAATAAGGTAAGATAATATCTTACCTATAAGGAAGCTAGCTTTATTAAAGTTATAGGTATCCTTATTATAGATACTATACTGTGCCTTAGTACGCTATATAAGCTTAAACTAGGCCTTAATAGCCTTAGGATCCTTATAGAGGGCTCTCTGTTAATTATACAGTTAGTTGTATTATATCTTAAGGCTTATAGTCCAGTTAATAAAGTTCTTTAGCTAGTCTCTGCTAACCTATCCACTAGTATACTTAGTAAGTAGCTTATTCGCCATATCTTGTATAATAGCTAGAGAGGGTACAAATCCTTGTGAATCTAGGTCAAGGATATATCTCTTAATCACCTCCTCTTCTAGCTTAGTAAGCTTTTTTAATTTAGGCTTATAATTGCGTTATGTAGCAATCCTAGTGCGTCAGTAGTAGAGTATAGTTTCAGGGACTTCAAATATAGTAGCAGCGCGTCTTCCACTCTAGATCTGATTCTAATTAATAGCTGAGATAGCTAGAAGGATATCTGCTTTGTTGCAGGGCAATTGATAAGGTGTTGGTAGAGCTATTGTAGTTGATAGTTAATGTATTGCAAAAACTTAGCGGGGTACGCCGCTTACTTAGTTGCGCCACTCACTTAGTATCTATATTAAACCTAATAAACCTAATAAAATAAGCTGTATAGATTAACAACAATCTATATATATAGAAAAAGAAAGACTAGGGAAAGTACTTTAGTAGAGACTAAAAGCTAAAGAAACTAAACTATAGACTAGAACCTATAGTTTTAGGGGTAATAAAAGAAACCTAACCTAGGAAAATATATAAATAAGACCTAAAGAAGGTAGAGTAGTTTAGAAATAGAGAATATTTTAAATACAGCAAAAAGGGTATATTGCTAAAGACTATTTTAAATAAAAAAATAGGTTAGAGAATAATAGGAGAAAACCTAAGACTAATAAGTTAGCAGCTAGTAAGGAGTATAATATACTCTATTAGATAGCCTACAGAACTAATAGCTGTTAAGGATACTAATTAGGAAAAGAAGAATCTAGATATTAGCTACCCTAGAACTAGCTAGCTACTACCTAAGAGAAAGCCTTAAAAGCTTAGATTAAGGATAATAAATAATTTACTTAACTACTAGGTAAAGAGGAATAAGAGACTTTAGATAATAGTAAGTCTAATAAAGGAAGTCCTACTCCTCTACCTACTATAAGTAAGTATAGTAGCCTAGGAACTATACTATAAGTACTAGAACCTGTGAAAAAAGGTGAAGTAGTAGAAGAAATAGTAATTGATTAATTGGTTGAGTTGCTTTCTAGTCTTGCTATCCCCTCTCCTTATATCTACTATTTCTCCTGCTTAGATATCTAGTATCTAATCCTTATTATCCAAACGTTTATAGTTTTAATATTAAAACCCTTATTAAACCTTCATTATTTAATATTCAAACCTTAGTGGTTTAATATTCAAACCTTTGTTGTTTGATATTCAAATCTTAGTAGTTTAATATTAAACCTTCGTTGTTTGATATTTAAACCTTCGTTGTTTAATATTCAAACCTTCGTTGTTTAATATTCAAACCTTAGTGGTTTGATATTCAAACCTTCGTTGTTTGATATTCAAACCTTAGTGGTTTAATATCAAACCTTCGTTGTTTGATATTTAAACCTTTGTTGTTTGATATTCAAACCTTCGTTGTTTGATATTTAAACCTTAGTGGTTTGATATTTAAACCTTCGTTGTTTGATATTCAAACCTTAGTGGTTTGATATTCAAACCTTAGTTGTTTGATATCCAAAATAATCAAGGCGATACCTGATATTGTCTGGCTTTATTTGATATTAATATCTGCCTATCTTATATAAACAAACTAGTCCCAAAGTAGATATAGGTTATAATCTATCAATTGAGCTTGATTATAAAAAGTAGCTTAGAAGTTATTATTTTATAAACTCTCTATAAAGTCCAAATAATATTATTATATAATCAGATTTCTAATATAGATACATAGACTAGTTATCTATATATAACAGAAATTCCTAGCTTAGTTAATTATATAATCAACTCATAATCTTAGATTAGGCTGAATTATTTTTAGGATCTTTATCAACTTTATAGAATAATAATATATTACTAAGCTTCTGCTAATAGCATTTTTATATTTTAAATCTATTTATAGTATATAGATAGGCTATAGTTGTTTTGTGAAAACTCCTATCTTAGGAATATATTTATTACATCTTTAATAAGATATTATTCTTAAGAGTTATTTTTCTACTTTTTACAAAGTAAGTTACTTTGCTAGTAGAGCTTGTTATTTTTGTTTCTCTTGTCTAAACTAGATAATTTAGATTACTTTTTGTTTATATTTTACATCTTTATCAACTTTATAGAATAATAATATATTACTAAGCTTCTGGTAATAGTATTTTTATATTCTAAATCTATTTATAGTATATAGATAGGCTATGGTTATTTTGTGAAAACTCCTATTTTAGGAATATATTTATTACATCTTTAGTAAGATATTATTCTTAAGAGTTATTTTTCTACTATTTATAAAGTAGGTTACTTTGCTAGTAGAGCTAGTTATTTTTATTTCTCTTGTCTAAACTAGATAATTTAGATTACTTTTTGTTCATATTTTATAGATATTAATATCAAATAAAGCTGGATGATATCAGGTATCGCATTGATTATTTTGGATATTAAACAACTAAGGTTTAATATTAAACCACTAAGGTTTACATATTAAAATAACTAAGGTTTAATATCAAACTACTAAGGTTTAATATTAAACCACTAAGGTTTGAATATCAAAATAACTAAGGTTTAATATCAAACTACTAAGGTTTAAATATCAAAACAACTAAGGTTTTAAATATCAAACAACAAAGGTTTAATAAAGGTTTTAATATTAAACTATAAATGTTTAGATGATAAGGATTAGATACTGGATATCTAAGCAGGAGAAATAGTAGATATAAGGAGAGGGGATAGCAAGACTAGAAAGCAACTCAACCAATCAATCAATCACTATTTCTTCTACTATTTCACCTTTTTTCACAGTAATAGTATATTATATATACTTAGTCTATTGCAAGTATTTAATATATAGTTAATATTAACCTTTACCCTCTCTAAATAGAGTATCTTTATTACTTTCTAGATTACTTTAGCTTATATAGTAATATCTAGTAATAGGGGAGAGGTATTAGAAATCCTTAGGTATACTCTAAAAACTAGTAGTATTATAATAAGGCTATTTAGGCCTGTAGTATTATTTAGGGCCTTTACTACTATCTAGAGGATAGCCTTATCCTCTATATAATATCCTAATTTAGTATATAGGATATTATATACGCATTAGAGGGGTATATATATATATATTTAATCTTCCCTATAGTCTAGTAGGCTTCTACTAGTATCTACTTATATTCTACTCCTATAATCTTTATATAATTATAGAAGTCTTTAGAGGTAAAGTTAGTCCCTAGGTTATATATAATAAAGTTAGGTAGTCCTTAGTAGGTATTAATCTAGCATTTATAGAGAGTATCCTATATATTATATATAGATATTAATTTAAGAAAGATAGCTACTTAAAATAATATATCTATATTAATAATATAGAGGACGTCCTTCCTACTAATCTATATACTATTAATAATACTCTTATAGTTAAAATTAGTATTATCTTTAATACTAAATTTGAATTAGTAAGGAGATAGATTATATAATTAGTAGTAGTAATAGAATTTATAGATTTCCTCTAGTATAGTATTATTAACTTTATATCTAGCTTTAGTAAGTATCTTATAGAGTCTCTCTATACGTAGATATCCAAAATATTAATAAAGGTATTAAAGTTATACTTCTATAAAGAATAAGGTAGTCTCTATATAGCTAATATTAAAGAATAGATAACCCTATTTTTAGATAATAGGGATAGTACTTCTATCTTTATGTTTAATAATATTAAGAGTATTATTATAGTATACACCTAGTCTGTTAGCATCTATAAGGTAGAGAAGGAATAGTATTAGTATCTCTAGGATATACTATATAACTATTCCAATTAGGTTCTAGATTTATATAGTACTAATTAATCCTTTTAATCCTTAGCTACTAAAACTAATATTTATAGATCTAGGTATCTAGTTAATCTTAGTTTAAGGGTACTCTTGTATATAAGCCTTAAGTTATACTTTTCTAACTATAGATACTATAGCTATACTAGTGTCCTAAAGTTCTCCTTAGTATATTATATAGTAATAATTATCTAGGATAAATTAATTAGTAACTTTGTATTTTTTGGTGTTATAGATATCTTTACTAGTTATATAGTAGAGATATACTACAGTTATTAGATAGTTAACTACTTACTCTCTATCCTCTAGATTATTATCTTTATTATTAGCTATCTCTTTATTACTTATAGGTTCCCCCTTAAAGTCTTATATATATAATATAATTTACTCCTCTTAGGGAGTTTCCTTATTAAATTACTTATATATTACTATATATTATTATTTTACACAGCTAAATTCTATATAAGGATAGTTAGAGGACTAATATCCCTCTTTATAGTAGATAAAGTACTTCTTCTTAGTATGCTCTATATAAAACCCTCTTAGGCTTTAGCTATATCCTTAAGAGTATAATAATAGGGGTTAGCTATAGAAGTTAGTTCTTAGGTAATTTAAGAAGTACTTTTAATCTATGTAGTGTCTATACATAGATAATTCAGGGGTATTAACCAGCCTGCGTACAGGATTATATAAGCTTACCTTATGTAATTAACCGCACAGAGGCTTAGCAAGGGGTACCTAAAAGCTGAGCTTTCATCCAACTCTAGATAGACATAAACAATACCAACCCCTAATTATATACTACCTAGTTACGTCCTATATATGCATATACACTATAGACACGTATATTAGGATAGAGCTACCTATCCACAGCGTACGTTGAAGTCTATTCAATACTAATTAGTAGTTGATTAACTTCAACTGCAAATTGGCAAGAGTGAAGACAGAGTTATACCTTAGTAAAACCAACTTCTACTAAGGTCTCTGTTTTATTACTATTTCTGTTCATAGCTATAGAATAGAGAGATTAACCTTTAAGAACGCGTAAAGGAAGATAGTGCATTATATACCCTAAGAATCCTACTTGCTACAATGGCTTAACCTAACCAACTAGCCAATACTATATCAGCTGAAGCTAGCCAGCCTACACGTTTACCAATCCTAGATAAGAACCAATTAGATTTATACAAAGAAGAAGCAAAGTTCCTATATTTATATAAGGACCTATTAGAGGAAACTAGTATTAGAATATCTACCCTCTAAAGCGCTATACGCCTTTGATACTGGAATAACTAGATTAATATAACTGTAGACCTATCAACCTTCTACCTTAATATATATGCTGCATATGTTCTTGCTAATATCTGCTAATCAAAAGGATTACCCAACTAAATCCTTGATAACTTTGAGGAATACTTCTATATATAGGAAGTGGAATACTTCTAATATATTAACTGTAAAATATAAACAAAAAGTAATCTAAATTATCTAGTTTAGATAAGAGAAACAAAAATAACTAGCTCTACTAGTAAAGTAACTTACTTTGTAAAAAGTAGAAAAATAACTCTTAAGAATAATATCTTATTAAAGATGTAATAAATATATTCCTAAGATAGGAGTTTTCATAAAACAACTGTAGCCTATCTATATACTATAAATAGATTTAAAATATAAAAATGCTATTAGCAGAAGCTTAGTAATATATTATTATTCTATAAAGTTGATAAAGATCCTAAAAATAATTCAGCCTAATCTAAGATTATGAGTTGATTATATAATCAAC
>ML977700.1:7021-45474 GCA_010015725.1 Amniculicola lignicola CBS 123094 | reverse complement strand
GGACGATATCAGGTATCGCATTGATTATTTTGGATATCAAACCACCAAGGTTTGATATCAAACAACGAAGGTTTGATAAGGGTTTTGATATCAAAACCATAAACGTTCGGATGATAAGGATCAGATACTGGATATCTAAGCAGGAGAAATAGTAGATATAAGGAGAGGGGATAGCAAGACTAGAAAGCAACTCAACCGATCAATCAATCACTATTTCTTCTACTACTTCACCTTTTTTCACATATAGTACTACTAATAGAGTTAGTTAATAAGGGGATAAATAGCCTACCTTATTATTATATATCTAGCTATTAGTACAGCTATAAATAATATACCCCCCTAGTTACTACCTTAGTTAAGTAGCTTATAATATAATCTATTATATAGCTACTAAATATAAAATAGCTAGATATAGTATACTAGGAGGCTAATCCTAGTACTATAAGATTAGTAGTAATATAAATACTATAGTTAAATCTTAGTACTATACTAAAATTAATTTCTTTAACTAATACTTTCTCCTACTAGGAGTTTTTCTAAAGTTTAATTAGTAATTTTAGTAAAATAACCCTACTACTAGTCTAACTATATACTAATTATAATCTAGTATATACTATTTATAGTATAGATAACTTAGGTTAAGTTATTAGAAAGGGGGGGGTAGTTATTAGGGATATTTCTATATAGGCTCTAATAGAGATCCTATAAATTACCCTTAGAGGTACCCTAGGCTAAGACTAGCCCTAGTTACCTAACCTATCCTATATATTCTTAGATATATCCTTAAAGGCTCCTTAAGGATTTATCTTAATATATATATTTTACCCTAATCTAAATTACCTACTATAATATACCTTATATTTAATTACTAACCTATTTTATAACCTAGTACTTTAATTACCCTAACCTAACTATAACCCTAAGCTTTAATTACCTTAACCTACCCTAATATATAGTCTATATAGCCTAACCCTAACCCTAACCTAGTACTTAGACTACCCTAACCTAACCCCAACCTATTAATAGGAACTATAAACCTATTTACTAGCCTACTACCTATAGTATATAGATTATAAGATATCTATAATAGTAATAAAATTAGAATAGGAGTAAAAAAGGCTTATAATAATAAATATATAACTCTTATACTAGATATTACTAATTAGCCTAGAACTATTATAGGATTTTATTGAAGGTCTTAGGGATAGTTATCCTTAGACCCCTAAATCTCCATATGAGAAGCAGGATACAGAGGCTTACAAAGACCTAACACTGTATTCCAATCCTTGCGCTCTTTGGTCTGGACTTGACGTAGAACCAGCGGACTTGGGTTATGTTTTCGAGTGCAAGCGAGCTAGAGAAATGCGGAAAAGATGAGGAGGAATGGTATTCCTACGCCTAGACCAATACCCAAAGTAGTTTTTGTAGAGTTTGTATGCTCTGTGGAGGATGTCTCAACCGGTGGGGCGTAGTCTGTTTGCACAGTACCCAATTTGGTAGTGCGCGCTCGTTTGAGCACTGCCTGTTTGTGAAGCTGTGGGGTCTCCGAGTTTACGAGCGATATATCGACCACCGGGGTTCTTCTCCGGGGTGCAACAGTCGGTAGTCAGCCCGCAACACCATTTCCCTGGCGTGGTATTCACACCACAAGGCGTGATAAAGGGGGCTTTTCCTGCTCTCTCCTAAACATAGTCAGAATCCAGGCGCCCGCTATCATCCTATATTAAAAATAGTCACTCCCTCGTTGCATGTATTTAAACAATCGTCGCTATTCCAATCTTTGTTAGTGCAAAGTTCCCGGAAGAAAGTTCGATGTAGGCTTCCATCTTCTTCGTACTCGTTCTGGCACACGCTGTTCGGGAGACATATGTAGTTTGCCATACCGCCTGAGGAGTTTGTCGTATTCAAAGCGCAGCATATCGTGAAAAGAGGGCCTTGCTTGTCATTCGAACACGGGAGGAATATGCTCAATGACCAATCGGATCCGTTTGGGTGATAGCAATTGGAGGTTATGGCCGTTAGGAAAGAGAGGAGCGAGGAGATTAACAAAGGCGGAAGAAATAGCAGGATAAAGAGAGGGTATGCATATAATTGGGAGTTTGAAGGTTCTTTCTTCGTACTGAGTAGGGTGTTAGGTGTAAAGAGATGATGATGAAGTGAGACCACTACCGGTCAGCCTTCTGACACTCATTACAGCAAAGGCGCTATGTCATACATCCATTAACGTTGTGTATGGGGGTTACATATCTCTTAATGCCCTTGGCGTGTACAAACTTCTGACGTCGAGAGTCAGTCTCTCATACCGTTCGGGACGATGTACACAGGTTACATATTCCCGTATGCATATACCATGAGCCAGTATGATAGATTTTCCTGTGTCGAAGAAAGCTGGACTTTGACCATGAGACTGTGAGGGACTCGTGTAATTGACCTCCTGCCGAGTTCAGTCACTATCTGATTGAAGGTTTCTACATCTACGCTTCAGTAGGTTGATTGAACGTATGGACAAGACACATAAGCGACGCAAAAGACTTACAGAACTCTCCGTCGATTCATTGATAAATTATAGTACATCTTGATTTCTCATTTTTGCTCTCTACCTAAGTATCTTTGTTTCATTCTATTGCATTTCCTGAGGTGGGCGTGGATCACATTCTCCTATCTTATGCGGGCCGGGAACCGTCTTTTCATCATGATGTAGTTCAGATATGTTGCCCTTGGACTCCATAGTGGGTATTGGTGCGTTTGGGCGGGGAAATTCGTCGCCAAATCTTCTCCCGATATATCTTGCCAGCAAATTGTTCTCTGGTTGGCAGCATATATTATTCGCTTCACAGCACCAGTTTTCAGATCTCTCAGATCCACCACAGGGAGTGAATAGGTCGTAGCTCAAGGCACCTCCCTTCACACAATAGTCAGTTCTGTGGGCAAATACCTAAGTGGATGTCCTCACGTCTTGTACACGTATGTCTAAACAGCCCCCACTTAGCTAATTGCTCTGTGTGCATGCTCCTCGGAAGTACAACTCTGCCGCATAATCCGAATTTCGTTCTTGGAACTTATGCCGACAGACTCCGTTGGGAAGACATGTTTGGTTGGTCTATTCTTCTGTGCCATAGTTTGAGAAATCAGGGCTAACCGCTCCCGAAAGGTTTAAAAGACAGCATATTGTGTGAAGGGATCTGATACATCATTTGTGCATGGTATCGTAGACTCCTCGTATACCCCTCTAGTTGGGGGATAGCATGCGGATTCCGCTTTGGTAGTTAGGCGAACAAAAGCAACAGGAAACACTCTCGTATAAGCATTCGGATGGTAAAAATCAGACAGAAAATGAACATTGGGGGAGTAATGAAGATCCGAGGCTCCTTGGGTTCCTTCGTGTATATTTAGGAGCAAGCGGAGAGAAAGCAGATAGTGTGCTTGGGGGCGAGAGTCCAAATATGCGGTGGCCGACGCATGTTCAGTCGCCCTGTCCTACCCTGGTGGGTGCGACAGAGTGGGTTGTATCACCCCATGGCGTACACAAATTTGAGTTGGTATGCCTACCTTCGTTTTTCATTGAAGCTCTTGGGGTGGGTAAGTATGTGGTCTTGCAACCTCAACAGGACTTGAATCTAACCACGTTTCCGGAAACTGTGGCTTGGTCTCAAAATCGTAGGGTCCGTAATTTGGCGGTATTGGGTTGTTGCTGCATCTCCAAGTCAGAACAGTCCACAGCGGCGCGTTGAAGGCAGGGAGTCAATTTGTGTCCCCCCCAGACCGACGCCTAAAGTCACAGCAATATTTGACTTACTGAAGCTCATGGCGCGAACTATCATCCAATTCTGACGCAGGTGACATGAGTTCCATCGGTTCGGCTTTGTTTTCCTGCAATAGCTTTTGGGACTGTGGAGCAGTGCTGTTGCGCCTACGGGCAAGTGTGAACCAAAGGAGGGCGCCAAGCACCACGAGGATGGGTATTCCGATGCCTAATCCGACGCCGAGTGTGATCTTTGTAAGTTTGGCATGCGAGTTCTCAGACTGTGATGTAGATTCCGGGAGAGTCACCACCCCAAATATCTGGGATAGAATTATTGCGGCAGGGTTGTCTTCTGGAGTACAGCAATCGGTGCTATCTCCGCAACACCATCGTTCGGAGGAGCTGCTTCCATTGCAAGGCGTGATCTGCGGTGATAACCCGAAATCTTCCTACCCGAGGTTAGCTTTGTGATACTGAGTGTTCAATGTATACATACACCCTCAGTGCAGATGTTCAAGCAGCTGCCATTTTCCCAGTCGCTCTCGGTGCAAAGTTCCCTGTAATAGTGGGTTGATTCACCTTTTATAACTTCTTGGCAGACACCGTTCGGGAGGCAGATATCTTTGTACACATCTTCGACGTCAGCTGCCACATTCAGTGCGCAACATATTGTGTGCAGAGGATCTGATTGATTGCTTGAACACGGTTGGTAAAGAGGGTCGATTTCGGCTGTACCGTTCGGGTAATAGCACGAGGATTGTGCCAAGGCGTGAAATATGAAGATGGTGCCTAACAGAAGCAGTAAAGGACCGAACATTTCAACGGAAAAAAGAGTGACGTTAAAAGAATTCAAGCTTGTAAGAAGTAAGAGCAGATGAAGTGAGATATGTGAAGGCGCTAGTGAAAGTCCTGATCCCCAATCTATCTGTAACACGAAATCTCTGGGCAAACTTGGGCTGGTGAACAATGATCTGGTGATTGGGGCCGGTATCACGTTTCGACGTGCCCATACGCCTGCTTAGGCATTTGGGCTGTTGTGGCGCTCGTAACATTTTGCTGGCCTAACCTCATCCAGGAGCCTCGGGTAATTGTACACAATGCGGGCAAGTAAAGTATCTACAGGTGACAACATCCCTGCTTTCTGCCTTTTGTCGTCAAGTCAAAGCGCACAGTTGCAGATCAATCAACAAGCGACTACCTATCAATTGACATATTAACCTTGCTCTCTCGGATTCGCCGAGAGCCAGAGTAGTTTGATTCCACTCCGTTTCTTCCGACACTGTAGCATTGAAATAAATACGGCGTGGAAATTTCCCCATGGGGCCGGGGGGCACGAATTTCGCTCCTGAAACCAGGTTTCAACATGTGTACTTGCGGCGCGCTCACTGGTGATGAACCGATCAAGGTCCGTATGGGTGGAGACCCGGTCACTTAGGATGGCGAATAACACTTCACTGGCTTTCTTTTGTAGAGTTGAACCAAGCCATATTAGAGAACAATTAGCTCTCGGGCTTGAATCGAGATGCGCGCCAGCACACAAGGGGCTCCCTGGGAGTGATTCAGCGGAGTCCGAAGAGAAATCCTTAATCACATGTCCAATTCGCCATTTGACTCTTCCGCCAAAAAGCATTCCATATTATGTTCACATAGGCTTCTGATGGAAGCCGCTCGCCGAATCTCCGATCTCGATGGGAACCTCCGGTGAGACAACCCGGGCAGTTGGGACTGATAATGAGCGTTCCTGCCTCTGATGGTATGTAGTCCATGCGTGGTCTTGGTTTGCCTTCAAGCAATCGTCAACTAAAGAATTGCTAGAAATACTAGAATCACTGGTACGCCAACACTTACTCCCAATATCACCGCCATCATCTGTTTGCAATTCTTTCGGCCATTCTTCCTAGCTACATTTGTCTCGATAGTGGGCTTAGATATCAAAATACTTGCTTGCAGTGTTCTACTCAAGGCGAAGGGAAGGGTGGTAAGTGGAGAATGAGCTTAAGGGAGTCGAAGATGGGCCTCCAAACATTCGAGGAATGTAGTACGCTGATGAAGTGGCGTCGTTGCTACAACAATCTAGGTTCTCGACACAACACCACTTTCGGATGAGATGGCTCCGTCGCAAGGGGTTATGACTTGAATGGCAGGCACTTTCTTGACAATTGTTAAACTTCAGGCATGGAATAAATGACCGTCCAAATATATATTTTCAAGGCAGACTCTTAGTAATAAGCATTTGTAACGAAGTAGATTGATATTATCGTGAGGAGCTACCTAAGTTCCGCAGTCTTGCACGAGTTATTTGGCTAGAGACTATGCATTGTAACTTTGTATATAATAAGCCTACATCACAGGCAAATCTCGTCCGAGCGACCTATAATTGTCTCATAGGATCTATATCGCTGTGCAGCCACTCCTGTAAGTCAACTGTTTCAGCCTTGCTGTTCGACCATTTTCTCTGATATTGATCACATACACAATCCCTGACGACGATGGGAATATGGAGAAGGGAAAACGGTTCTTCAATTGGTGTCTATACGTCAATCATGCAGAAGGGTCAAAACACTTCCACGAGACTATGACAGACATCAACAACAAACTGCACCCTGGGATAGTACCGCACGGCCTTGTTCAGCCCGATCTCTGGGAGGAGCAGAAAGCAAAAGCAATGAAAGATCTGCCGAAATGTACCGCAACCCTCCTCGAGCATACCGAGTCACGCATCGTATCTAAAAGTTTCGACATGGTTTCACCCTGTGCTGTTTTCTTCGATGGGAAGCTATTCCTGGTGGGAGATGCGCTTGTTACGTTTCGGCCAAACATTGCGCAAAGTACCAACCAAGCAGCACTGGACTGTAGGTTGCTTAAATAAGTTGTGACCGGAAAAATGACCACTAAGGAGTGGGAAGGTGCTGTATTAACGTTCGGTAAATCAACGAGGATGTTGAATGTCATTATTAGCACTTTTGGACTGGGCTCTCGGGTGGCCCTACTGTGGAATATCTGCAGATATATTGCCCTTGTTGTTGGGCTCAAACTCAGTTTAGCTTGAATGGTCTGATATAACGAATGAACTATGGAGAGGATGTGGAAGTTGTTGATCGTTCTCATAGGCCATGTAAAACTAATCCAACCATTCACACATACGAAATTTCCTGGACCTCATTCATTTACCACTCTCTGCCGTTGATGACAACCTGACGATGTGCCATGCGACGAATGACGTGGCGCGGAACCCCCAGGCGCCACATTCCACGAAACCACCTCGTATCTCGTATCCGACCACGCGTCTCGCTTCGCGACGACTTCAAGTGACGCGGATAGGATCAACAATGGTTGATGCCTGGAAAACCAATTGCCAACCCGTGTATCTTGGGGCGAAGGTGTGCACTTCGTACTCTTTAAGTTCTAATTTATCCAGAGGGGCAGTAACGGGCATCAATAACAGATATCCACAGCAACCATAGTCCCTCCCAAACATATAACATCCACATGATTCCCTGAAGAAGACAGACATATTACTGCATCCTTCTCGTCATCCCAACTCTCCCTCCAAACATCCTCCACAACATCCCAACCATGAAAATAATCATCATCGGCGCCGGAATTTCCGGTCTCTCAACTTATCTCCATCTCCGCAAACACCTCCCCTCCCACCACACCATCACAATCTACGAATCGCACCAGCCCTCAGCCCTTCCCTCCCTATCCACACCCTCCCCCCCCACCCCCCTCACCGTCGACACCCTCTCCTCCTCCACCGCCCTCGTAGGCGGCGGGCTCGGCATCTCCCCCAATGGCATGCGCATCCTCCGCGATCTCGACCCAGCACTCCATGACACTGTATGCGCGCAAGGATTCCCCGCTGAGCACTTTGTTTTCAAGGGGGCAAATGGGTGGACGTTAGGGATGCAGAAGACGAGCGATAGAAATGTGAGGGGGGAAGGAGAGAAGGAGGAAGTGTGTATTTCGAGCTCGAGACATGGGCTGTGGGAGCGTCTTAGGGATACTGTTGGGGAGGGGGTTGTGGTGTATAAGAAGGTTATGAGCATCGAGAGGGATGTGGGTAGGGATGTCGTTCTTGTCAGGTTATTGGATAGGGAGGGAAATGAAGAGGTGGATGAGGCTGATTTGGTCATTGGGGCAGATGGGGTTAAGAGTGTGGTTAGGATTGCGCTGTTCGGGGATGATGAGAAGTTCAAGCCCAAGTATACGTGAGTTGTCCTTTTTATTGATCTTAATGCGTTCTTGTATTGACGGCATTATAGTGGCCAGTCTGGAGTAGGCGGCTTCCTCAATGATTCCATCCCAGATTTCGTTGCGAAGAATAAGGCCATGGTCTTCACTTTCGGAGGAAACGGATTCTTTGGCTACTCTTCAGCTGCACCAGTCACTTCGCAATGTGTCATGTGGTGGTCTACTTTTGAAACCCCGACTCTTCAAACTTCAAAGAATATCGATCCAGTGGCCATCAAAGCGGAGATGCTAGAAAGGCATAAGCATTGGAAGGATCCCATTCTCCACGATATTGTTCAGAAAGCCGAGGTTCAGTCCATCTATCCAACTTGGGTGCTCGACGAGCTGCCACATTGGGGCGAGAAGGGCATCGTACTTGTGGGAGACGCGGCTCATGCCATGGACCCAACCACAGGACAAGGTGCATCGCAGGCCTTGGAAGATTCCAAGACTCTTGCGCTGTTGCTTGCAAAGACTTTGGCAGAAGTCACTGAGGAACACGATGCGCAGAAAGAGGGGGAGGCAGTTTCAGTTTCGATCAAGCTGTTCCACCAAATCCGTAGTCCACGCATAAGCCGGATTGTAGACCGTGGCAAGAAGATCGCCGGATCGAAAGCCAATGTTGGAGTTGTTGCGGAGTATATGATGTATATCTTCCTGTGGCTGATGATGAAATATCCCTCGATTGGTAAGTTTCTTTCTGCTCCTGACGATGCAGAGTTTGGTGGCTGACAAGCACACAGGGAAGTCAATGCTCGGGGACGTGAATCGGGAGCTTTACACCTGGTCGGCCGAGGAAGAGATTGAGAAAGCAATGAAGAATACGACGGCATCCTGATAGACAGGGAAATGTCTTGAACAAGATCGAAGGTCACTTGAGATGAAACGACGGTTGGACGAACCTACTTAGTCATCTTTAGTCGTGGATGTTCAAGCCCACTTCGCGAGCTGATTTGGAATCAACTTCCGGAACATATCCAGCTGCTTTGCATGTTTCGTTTTGTATGACTGCCGCACTTCCTTCCTGTCCTTCATTGTCTGGTTAATCCTCTTCTCATTCCCGCTGTACACAACGGTGAAATCGTCCAATCGCGTATTCGCTGGGATGACCGACGCGGCCGAGATGATGCAGTACTGGGCTTCGTCAGCTATATTCTTCAAGTCAAATCACCTTCAACCTACCCGGCCGATAACACACCCCCTCCCCAACGTGCATGCCGCCTCCACCACACTGCCCTCCCCAATCTCACTCGCCTCCACCACGCAGTTGGTCTCCACTACCACATTCCTGCCTAGCACCGTACCCTCCCCCCTCGCCAAAGACCCCCCACTCCCCCTATCTGGCAGCACAGAAGTCCTCCTGTTCGCATCTCCCGCCTTGGCATCTCCCACTCCAACCCCAATCCTCGCCCTCTCATATATCACCACGCCCTCTCCCAACACTACTGGCGCCAACACACTGCTGATTTTGGAGTGAGGATGCAGAACAGCACCGGGCCCAATGGTGATGGGGTGTGTGCCGGTCAATTGGGCGTGTTGGGCGATGAGGACGGAGGGGTCGAGGACGATGGATGAGGGCTTTGGAAGGGCAGTTGATGTGCGCTTTTGGAGAGTAGAGGTGCGGCGGTCGCTGGAGGGGCGGGCTGCGGGGGCGGGCTGGGTAGACATGGTGGGTGAAGGGTGAAGGGTGCGGATGTGTTGTTGTTGTTGTTGATGATGTTGTTCTTGCTGTGTGATGATTCCAGGTGGAGCCGGAGCGCTAGCCGTATTGGGCAACACACCATATAAATACGGCAGCGATATAGCAGTACTACCTACCCGGGGAGACATTCGAGACGAAAGATGGGCACGCTCAGCCGCCCAGGACTTTGAAAGGTTCATGCACAAGTTTGATGAGTTCAGGGTCCCTTGTAGTCACTCACACTTAGGCACCGAGCACTGTCTACTGCCCAGGTGCATCGGCTGCTGGTGCCATGGAACCAAATTTGTACACTCTCAAACGTCAGGCCTCCATCTTCAACTCTCCGATGACGTAACTGTACAACAGCTCTCTCAATTTCCCAAAAGCGTCTGACTCCCATATGCGCACACCCACACACACCAATACCCCGGCTCACTCTATGTCAGCAAAATTTCGCCCTGAAAGCACCCACCTTCCTAAGCGGGTGTAGTGGCACCAGCCGTATTGGGATGTGCCAGAACATCAAATTTCTCTACGGTTCATTCCAGCAAGAGGACGCAAATACATATCTGAGAATGCTACCGACGGTGAGCTCAAGAATGTCACACGTGTTGTTACCGAGTGCCTTACCTTTCCCTGCCATAACGCAAGACACAAAAACGATTGCGACTATAACTGTTTCTCTATCAATCTTCTCATCAACAATACTACACCTAATGTACAAGGCGTCAACAGCTATCTCCATCCATTATGCACAGGGGGATACGATTCCCTCCCGTTCGCGGATGCGGACGTGGTCGGCATTGGTGTGAGTAACCATCAAGTTTCTCCTGAGTCATGCCTATGTGCGTGAACGCCTTCGCATCGTAAATCATGCTGTGTAGTCTGGTTGTGTTGCTTTGGTTTGGCCTGTTCGCCTTCGACGTATCCTCGCACAAAAGGTGATCAGAGTCGACTGAATATACATCTGTCGAGCTCAAAGAGCAGAAGACCAGCCAGGAGACAAGCGGAGAGACACATCAAAAACTCTCCCACAAGAGCCGACACCAAAAATTTCTCGAAGAGCTCCCAGTCGGCTTTCACAAAGCTCAGTGCTACTTCAGTGTGACCATCCAAATGGCGGGACTCAGCTACGGCATTTTAGACCGAGACATGCTGAACACCTTCATGTTGATTCCCTTGGCAACCAGCGGGATCCTCCCTGTTGTCTTCGCATATGTGCTCCTTTTCCGCTGCTGGCGCTCGGACTTAGATCTCACCATTCTCGTCACTGCATGCTGAACCCTCACATCTATCATCTATTGGATTCTCTACTCACATGTCGTACCACTCAATCACTCGAGCCTGCCAACAGTTCATGTATAAATTGTCGGCCATCGATGCATATGGAGGCTATTCTGGACTCACAGTCTGTCATGATAATTTTGTTCTGGGAAGGAAATCTATTTCCGATGCTTCACATAACCTTCGAGTAATACCGCCGATTGTTTGGACCTTGTCTACGGTATGTCTTTTCGCTTTGCTTGTGGCAAAAACGTTGCAGTTGAAACACAGGATACTTAACCGCCAGTCTTCAGACACAGGCAAGACTCATCACCCGGATCACGTGCACCCGCCACAGTTTCATGTTTACTTTGGACCTGCTTGGGTTTATGTGTGAGTCACTTTGTGTTTCCTCGCGGGTATTGGGATGCAGTTGTCGTTGTTGTCAATCGGAACGTCACTGGACATGATGGATCGCAATCATTGGACCTTCGGCCAAATTGTAGCCGTCACTATTTGGGCCACCTTTATTTGGGTGGATTTGCGACCAGACGGAAGCGTTGGTCTGGAAACCTTCCAGCTTCAGTACGTATTCAATTTCGTTCACACCCTTATCCATCTGGATTGGGTTTCTTAACCTGACTACGATATCAGATAGGACGAACAGGCAAGACTCGAGTAGATCACGGTCTTATAAAGTGCATATTCATCCTTTTCTACGTCGCACTCGTTACAACAGACCATCGTGTTTCGCTACCTGTAACTCTCTACCATTCCATGAAGTGTACCGTATGGACTTATGAGACCTGCCACAGTCTGGGATCTGCATCCTCACGTAAGATCTAATTCTCCGTCGAGGCCAGTGACTGGACCATGTCTGACGCCCCAATCAACTTTAATGGGTGCGAATTAACCGACACTTGACTTCCACTTGCCGAAAGAACATCCTGGGCACCGGATCATCCCCTATTGGCCACGATAGTGCGATATAGGTCTTACACCAGATTCAAAAGAGATTCGACGACTTCCCCACACTTTGTGATATACACCACGCGCTTCTCAACAAGAGTTCATTTGCAATACTACGACACCATTAGACGCGCTTCTCGCGATTGGCCACTCGGCAAGTCGCGGCATTTCGTTGCATGTTGAGGAAGCGCGGCGGAATGGATGATCGCCGTTGGGTGCCAAGTGTATATTCCGATGATTACGGCAGTTTCACTTGTAATGGTATCCTGGATCTCAGATTATATAGGTTGAACTACAGTGCTAGTGGTGGCTGCGTCGACAGTGCGCCGTTTATCACCCCATCTTCCATCAGGAAGAACAGTATTGCATCAAGATGGCGAATCTAGTCCGAGCACTTGTCGTGTCCGCTACTGTTGCTGGTATTTGGGCAGGGCCTGTTACTAAGCCTTTCACTCTCAATCGGTAAGAAGTAGTGCTTGTTCCGACTCGCAAACGTCGTGTCTAACAGAATGGTGTAGGAGATCAGATGGCTTCCCATACCCGCTTGACGAGGTGGATCTTCTCGAAGAAAAGGCTTTGGCCAATTTCCAAGCCTATCTTGCAAAGAAGAACACCACCTCACATGGGTGTACTTTAGAGAATGCGGCTAGAAGAATGGAATGGTATGCCTCCAACAACCTTTCACATTCTTACGGGATCAAACTAATTGAACCACAAGGCACGATCTCTCCATTGCACAACGTGAAGAGTATATCCGTGCGGTGCTTTGTCTTCAGTCGAAGCCCCCCAAGGCAGATACCAAGAAATATCCGGGCGTGTTGAATCGCTATGATGACTTTGTTCTCACCCACGAGACGCAGGCCAGTCATCTTCATTCGACCGTATGTACTTGGTCCTGTCTATTCATCAGAAAACATGCTAATCAATTCAGCCACATCTCTTCCCCGCCCATCGTGTCTACATCTGGGCCTATGAAAGAGCCCTTCGCGAGGAATGTGGATACACGGGCTACCAGCCGGCAAGCGACTCTGCCATCAACAAATTGAAGTACCACCGAAGCTAATCGATGCATAGTACTGGAACTGGGGCAGAACGGCAGCAGACCCTATCAATTCCCCCATTTTCAACGGAAACATGTCCAGCATGGGCGGCAATGGCTTACCAGCTAACTACCCTGGTGTCATGACCATGAGTTTTAAGCCTCCCTTCGATAAGATCCCCGCTGCTGGGGGCGGCGGGTGTGTAGTGGACGGTCCCTTCCAAAAGTAAAGCACTCTTCTCTTGTCACACAATCACCATTGACATGAAGTAGTATGACGGTCAGCTTAGGCCCAATTGGGAAAGTTCTGACTGACATTCCGCCGAATCCTCGTGCTGATGGGTTTGCCTCCAACCCCCGCTGTCTTCGTCGGGATGTGAACAAATACGCTTCAGCCGTCACCTACGCAAATTACACATATGCCCTCATCAAGAACAGTCCCGATGTCATGAAATTTCAAACAGATATGCTTGGCATACCAGAGAAAAATGATTGGGGCGTGCATATGGCTGGTCATTACACTATTGGCGGAGACCCCGGTGGTGTAGGTTCTTTCCATTTGCTCTTTACCTCCCTCCACTCCTTCCCGAGTATATGCATAACTGACATTGGTGGTGATTAGGACTTCTACTCCTCCCCCGGCGACCCCCTCTTCTGGTTCCATCACGGTATGATCGATCGTATTTGGTGGATCTGGCAAATGCTAGACCCGGAGAACAGAATGAATGTCTTGCCTGGAAACCCGCCAGCTGATGATTTCGTGGATTTGAACTGGTCGGCAGAGCGGGGGTTGACGTATGACATGAATGATAGTATTGGAGGGTATGATGGCAAGTTCTGCTACATCTATGTTTGACGACATATAAGGGGAGCCGGGAAGCGGTCGTCAACGTCGAGGGTTACATCCAGGTGTGGTGGTCATCTTCATAGGTAGTCATACCAGTTTGCTCAATGTTGCCTCGACTCACCACCTGGATGTTCGATTGACTCGAACTTATATGACCAATTGATTTGGGTTTGTCAACACCGAACTCGGAGTTTGTTTCCAATTGCGAATCCAATTCGCGATTGTTGCACACGGTCAACTTTTAAGATAACAGAGTCCTCATGTGACTCCGCGTAACTCAGGTGGCTCTGTGCACCGCCGTTTGCATAGTCGGCTCCCATTCGCCGAAATCCTTGGACAATGGCCATGGATATAAAACACGCTCTACACTACAGCTTCTCACCGCCAACATCTTCCAACCTCTACAGATCCCAACATACCTTCCCTATGCATACTTCATTGTAATAGACTCTTTATATACCGCTCTTCATCATGATCTTTAGCTTCCTTCTCTTCATTGCAGCAGTGCTCTTTTTGGTGCTGGGCAATGCCGCCCCCGCCAGCATCCTCAACAATGGCACCGAAGATAAACAATATCCAACGCCTCAATGCCGACGAGCTAAAACACGCGGCAATCATTATCTATCGACTTCCTAACATCCCCAAGTAGCCTCCTTCACTTCTTCCTTGTTCACCCGAGCCACCACAGTCATCAAGATTGAAATCGCGAACAAGCGGAAGACCCACGTTGGCTACGTGCAAGGCGACGAACTGCACGACCGCATCTACGAGACCCTCGCCAAAGCCTGCCCTTCTTGTCGCGCCGGTCAGGACTTCTGTAAGCGAAACTCTGCCAGCATTCCCAACATCGCCTGGGATGTTGGAGGTCAAGTCCAGTACGACGCCAACCTCGTGGTCACGATCCTGGAACATAACTTCCCCTATGGTTACCACGGACTTGCCGAAGCACTGAAAGATGCTGTTGCAAGCACCTTTTCCGTCTCCTCACAGAACCGCAAAAATTGCTACGAGAAGTCAGTCAGCAATCGGCCGGGGATGCAGTGGTGGTGCAATGTAGGGAGCCACATTGACATCACGATTGAGAAACACGCCGCAAAAGGGCGGCTGAGGGTTGCTATGTTGTCGGATAAACGAGGGGGAAGGAACAGTGGGGATCGGTCGTCGGAAGACCATTTTGACTGTATGGCTGTGAAAGATTCGGTGGGAAAGTATGTAAAGACTTACATGGACTTGTTTCGGGAGCCGTTGACGACGGAGGCGGGTGTTGATTTAAGCTGCCTGTCGAGGGATGTCAAAGCTGAGATGGAGGAGGAGGAGCTGTTGTTGGACCAGCTTTTGGACTGAGAGTTCTTAGATGCTCGGAGAGTTGACATGGTGTAAAAAGGGCACTGTAAGCATTGGAGGCCTTGAACAACGCAAGTTGAAGGTCCACGCTAAGCATGGAGATGTTTGACAAGATTGTTGGATATCTGTCACGGACCGGAACACCGAAAGGTGTTGTCTTTTTATATCCTGCTAGATAACCCATGCGTTTTCTCTTAAATTTCATTTAGCTTGTATTTAAATCAAACACTTCCAGACTCAAGCGCCTTCATGCACATATAATCAAAATCAAACATTTTAACCCACTATGGTAACATCTTATTTTATACCATTTTCAATGCATATACCACTACTTATTTGTCTTCACCAGATCAGTCAAGCCAAACACTCTCACCACAACATCCAGGATCAGTAATCAAATCCAATCTCTGGAAGCCCTTGAGCTGCCCATTCACCAACCCTACAACCGCCACCATCCCAATCGGCGAGTTGGTCACTGCAATAATGTCAGATCCAAACGGTGCTCCGACAATCCAACTGTCAAGCGTCTCGCTATAGTCTGCCCAAGCAGATCTGGCAATTGCCTTGAGCACTTCTCCTGTCTCCGGATCCAAGCTGAACACGGAGAGAACCGTTTGGCCCCATGTGCGTGACAGCGCCCACAGGGTTGAGTTGGAGGTTATGGCTACGCTGTGAGTCGTGTATGGTTCTGCCTGTAAGCTCTTCGGTAAGACGTTGAAGTGGACGGGCGTTGAGCTAGTGTTGAGGCTATCATTGGGCAGAAGTGGGATGTCGATGAGTTGATTCGTATCTTCAGTCACCACGTAGATTCTGTGACCCGTGGGATGCGTGACGATCTGCCGGGGAGTTGTGACATTTGAGAGTATGCCTTTCTCGATGAGGTCTTGGAGTGAGGGATCTTCTGTGATATTGAAGTTGAGGATCGAATTGGATTTGTAGTCTAGAGCATAAAGATGTTGACCGTTCGGGCTGAAGGCGAGGCTGCGGATATCTCCGACATATTCTCCACTTTGTAGGGTTTGGAAGCCGGTTACGGACACGGAGAAGAGGGCACTGCAGGTACCTGTGCTCGCGGAGCCGTAGATTGAGTATGGACGCTGGCTCCCAGTTGTAAGCTGAATCTTTGTGAAGCTTGTCGCATTACCTGAGGCTTATCAGTGTGTTTCCTAAGTGTTGGCTACAATTACATACATGTGGATGGAATTTCCATTGTTCCTTCATGCTTCAGTGCCAGATCCGTTCCCACAGAGTACCTCGACACGGTGCCATCGGAGGGGCGACTGCCGAACAAGTAGTACTTTGATTTCTATCCGAGTTTAGCACATGTTTTCTAAGTCTTGCAATGTGCTATTCTCACATCCAACACAATGGATGGCGATGCCCCTGCTGCGTCACTTCTTTTCACCATCACCACCGTGCCCAGAACATCGTCGACCTCCACCCCAAACAACTTATTCCCATCAGTTGTCCCAACGAACAGATGATGAATCGCTGCTTGGGCCACCCCCATGAACAAAACTGAGGAAGTTAACAAACGCATGATTAAAGTCGGGCAGAGCAGCAGTCACAGAACTGCAGAGCCAGAAGCTCCCATTATACTATTTGAAGCGACGGTCGAACCACAACTTTGGACCAGATGGTGTTGCCATCCACATCTGGAAATAAGAAGGATTCTATTGTGGGGTGCATACGATGCGCACATGGTGGTCCTCGTGGTCGACGAATATGGCAAAATGGCTCTCGGCGAATAAGCGGACCCTTGTTGATTGCGAGCACTCAACCAATGCTATCGACCAGTCCGGCACTTATACCCAGGGCTAACGTGAGCTAAGACTTCGCTGCATCTTGGACGCTTGGAGCCGCGCTGATCATCTTTCGCAAGTTTTACGGTTAAGACACGAAGTCGTGACTTTCATTATAATTTGCTGTTGTCCTGCAACACCGACAAAGGCGGTGCTGGGGGTACTTTCCTTCCTGGCTTGGAAACTGTTTCGAGTGTCAATAGCAGTAGCAGCGAATGTGGTAACGGACAGATGGGGTATATGAGCTCATTGTATAGTTCTCGGCCGTATTATCGCATCAGGTCAAATGTGAGTGAGCACATTGTTGGTTCTTCAACCAGAGTCCGCAACTTAAAGGTGCATGCGCACATTGTTGAGCTCTCAGTTATGGTGTCCATCTCAACTCGGATGAAAATATTTGCGAAAGAGACCACCACATGAAGCTAGATGGCCTGCCACTGCCTCAGGTAAAGCAGAGGAAGTCCATGTAAGCCACACACTCCCAACAAGGGAACATAGATTCCACAATATCATCGCCGCCCACAAACCCCTACTTGGTGGCCGTCTTATTGGGACAATCTACTTCCATATTGATCTTGTCTAACCTGGGCGCCTTCTTAAATACATCACGCATACTCTCCAAGTTGCTGCGAGTCTTCTCCACAATGGTCACACCGTCGAATTTACCTCCTCTTTCGGTAGGCTGCGGAGCTCCACGTAGGGCAACTTCCATCATGGCCATTGGTGGGTGGTTTTCGATATCAATCTTCGCAGTGCTACCCACATTGCACCAACGTTTCGTCGGGTCCCACGCCCAGTCGTAACAGTTCTTTTAGTCTACGCTCATGGCGATCTATATGCGCGAAATTTGGTCGATGAGAAGCTTTTGGAGCCCATGGAATCTGTATGGAAGGCGTCTATGGGCCACTTCGACCCGGATGATACCATCTGAGGAAACTTTGGGATTGCTTATCTGTTCACCGGGAACACCAGTGACATGGACGGACGCTGGGCCATCGGAAATTCCATTTCGCTCGCCGAATGTGGGATTCTGAGGGCAAATTTTGCCAGTCGCAGTCGATATGTTGTTGTAGAGAGGCATACCTGTAAGGTCTCCGACGTGCACCTTGCTATTGCCCATTTTGACGTGGATGGTCGGTTGACCATCACGGCGTAGGACCCGCGAGTCGTGGGAGGGGTGGGATGGCTGGCCTATAATATTTAGTGCATGGGTCCTAGTTATTATGGGCTCGGTATCTCATACCTTATATGGGTGCTGCACCTTCCATGTTCAATAGAACCATGATATTGATTAAGAGAAGCATGGCTATTAGTAATTTGGCCGAACTGCTGTGTGTGTAGGAAGGGAAACCTGTGAATGTAGAAAGAAGAAGAAGTAGAAGAAGACGATGATGATGATGATGATGATGATGATGATGAAAATTGCTCGAGGTGCGACTAGTCAAACAAGAAGGGGTGCTACCACTATCTGAATGTCTAGGAGGAGCGAATGCAAACCATATATAGGTCTTGGTGGAGTGTTACGCTGTCACCATGCCGCACTCGCAGGTGGCACAACGTAACCACATGCTTGAGCCGGGACCTTGAGAAGTTTCATATCTTGTCCCACTAACTTGGTCGACAGACGGTCGCAACAAGTCCAGCACTCGCTCCTGGTTCGTCGCACACACCACCACTGATCAATGGAACACATCAGCGCTAGCCAATGTGCGAACAACACCATCGCTTTTGAGTCACCTCTCTCCAACAGCGCGATAAAGGGTGACGTGATGCCTCCTGCTGCTCTAAGATATGGTAATAGATACTCCGGTGATGGCGATCTAGTCACAATAAAAGCCAGCCTCCTCCAAAACTCAAAGTATACATTGTCCTCGTCTTCCACAGCAGGATCGATATCGCAAAAGCGCGCTAGACGCGTATCGAGATCATTAATCGGAGGCTCCGTTACCACAAATGTGTTTTGGGCCACGAACAAGAACATCCACATGCTCTGTGGGTGGAAAGGTTTAGTCCGTGCAAGCAGGTCAGTGATCCCAATTTGAATCTTCAGCCAGTCCCAGTTTAATTTCCAAGACGCTTTCGCACCTGAGTCAACCGCAGATGCGGCGTCGCCCACATTTCGGTAATCGACAAGACAAAACGTAAGCGTATTCAGTACCATGGCTGTCGTCAAGATCGAATCAGCACCTTCTACGCCCTCAACCGTTTTAGAAACTGCATTTCGAAGACCTCGACTAGCGAGATTACAATGGAGAGCCTCTGCTATGCGGTAATGCCGAGCATCGATTTCGAAATGTTGCAAATGACAGGCCGCGACGGCAAGCATGGCGTGCATGAGATATGGATATTTCTTCGCTATGACGATCGCTTGGGTTGAGTACACTGGGTTCTCTGGAGTTTCGAAATCCCGGCAAGTATATTGTACGTAGTGGTGTAAGAGGAAGAGATCATGTTTGGTATGTTGCGTCTCGACGGAATTTGTTAGGACGTGTGGTGCAGGTGCGCCGGGCCAGAGGTTTGGCGGGGCTGCGATTACTAGGGTATCCGACGGTAGCTGGGATTTCTGGCCATTGGTATAAAAGCATCGTATGTTATTTTCTGTACATCTTGAGCATTTGGGAGTCTTCTCGTCGCACTGATGGGGTGTTAGATTCCGCAGCGTTTCTTTTTTGGATATCGACACACCTTCTTTCGCCGCTTTTTACAGGGCCCACATCCTGACCTTGACTTTGTATGCACTCTCCTAGTGAAGCCGTGCAGACCTTGTAAGTTCTTTGGCCCACTTGAGGCTTTTGGATTGACTTGCTCTTGCCGGTTATGGAGCGTGACTCGGAAGGCGAATTGGCCGTTGTTCATGATGGGGACGAGATCTAACAGTTCACCATTGACGACCAGAAGTAGCAAGCGGCGTATTCGTTAGGAACTGGGCGAAGTATCGTGTACCTGCTCCCGGGATAGCCGGCCTTTTTGTATACCAGGCAGATGAGGAGGCTGTGCAGCTCAACACCTTGGCGACTGCATTTGGAAGGTCTGCCAAGAAGCGTACTCGCGTGCTCTAGCACTGTCGATCGTGTCTTGAATCAAGGAGCACGTGCAAGTCGAACCACAGAGCTGAACTTCCCATTCTCCCACTGTAATATTGTTTGTAATGAGAACATCCCCCATACCCCTTTCATCAATGAGTACGTCACCCAAGAGCAGTGGCAAGTCTCCGAATACGAGCATACCTGGGTAGCCGCAGCAGATTTGATGTGAATCGAAGGTCGCATTTTTCGCATTCTCAATGACCACAATGATGGGAGATGAATGATCAGACTATAAGAAGAGTTCTCCTACTTCCAAACCCCCATCATCTCAATAGCCAAAAACTATTACAATCATGACGAAACTCTTTCCTCGCATTATCTCTCTTTTTTGTTTGTTGATTGGACTGAAATTCGCTAATTCCCGCGGCCATGATCACCCAGATCTTATAGACTTGTGGTACGCGAAACACATTCCCACCTTTGAAAACACGACCTCCGCCAATGCCACACTGCTAAGTTATAACAACATCCGCTACGCCGAACCTCCCCTGGGTTGGAAGCGTTTCCGCAAGCCGCAAACACCTCCTCCCTACCAACACAAGATCCAGAATGGGGATCTCAGCTCTTGGGAAACAGACTGTCTTTCCTCCGCTCCAGTCGGTGTTCCATTTCCCCTACTCAGTGGTTTGACTTGGGGTTCTGAGGACTGTCTATTCTTAAATGTTGTGGTACCGAAGGGAGTAAAGGAGGGCGACAAGGTCCCAGTGTTGCATTGGGTTGTAGGGAGTGCTTATGCATTTGGTGGTAAGGACTGGGTGGGCTTTGGCCTGAATGCGTACGGCCTCTTCAATCAGCCTTTAAACTTGACCGATAGGTTCATTATTGTCACGCATAACTATCGGTACGTTTCAGCAGCATCTCTGAGAGTGCCTTTGTTGACATCCGTAGACTGGGCGTGCCAGGTTGGCTTCCGAAACTCGACGAAGATATGAATGGAAATCTCGGGGTTTGGGACACACTTGCAGCTGTCGAGTGGACGAAGAAATACATCCATAAATTCGGCGGTGATCCTGAAAACATCACGGTATTCGGCCAGAGCGCTGGCGCAGCAATCATCACTTGGCTACTGCTAGCACGAGAAGGGAACATGGTTCTGCCGTTCCAACAAGCCTGGGTCGCATCGCCAACGATTGCGCCTCGAAAGAATTTGGAGCGGTCTCGGCCTCTTTTTGACGAGGTTCTCAATTTTACCGGCTGTCATTCGGTGGAGTGCATGCGGCAGCTGCCAGCATCAACCATGCGGGACGTGAACAAACACATCCTCATTGAATCGACTTCGGGACCTGGTGGTGGTAGTCTAGGTTTCGGGGTTGGTCTTACTCCGACTATCGATGGCGAACTGGTTTCCGACCTCCCCGTCAACACATTCGCCGCAGGAAAGTTCAACAAGAAGGTCAAGGTAGTTGTTGGGAATACCATGCTTGAAGTAGAAATATCCCCCCCTTATTTAATTCCCACCGCTAACCTCTGCGCCAGGGTCTTGGTCTCTCGTCTGACAGAAACATGCCAAACCGTTTCGCCGAAATCGTCCGCGCGAATCTTCCAAATGTTACCAATGAAAGCATCGCGCTGCTGCAATCGCTATATCCTTACTCACCCGAACTCCCAGAATACCTAGCTTGGGCGTTCATAACGGACATCATTTGGACTTGCACCGTGACTAACATCGCGCACGCCTACGGGGATAAGGCGCGCCGTTTCTTGTTCTCCGTCCCGCCTTCCACCCATGGTCTGGATCTGAGCTGTAAGTTTGCGTCTCCGTTTTGCAGCTAGTATCGGTGACTGACACTTTTGTAGACTTCTTCTTTGCCGATAATAGTACCACGCCGGTTGTCAGTCTCAAGACAGCCTATGCAGCGGAGAGTACGCTTCTACAATACATGTTTCGCAGGGATTTTCCCTCCAACCCTAAGGCACTGTATGCTGGGCCGATTAGTGAGTGGAAGTCGTTCGCTGAGAACGGGACTATTGCGAATATCACAGTAGATGGATTCGAGTTTGCACTAGTGGGCCAAGATTTGATCAAAAGATGTGAAACGATCAACGAATTAATCCGAGATCCTTTGAATGGAGTGTGAGTGGACTATGAGTCCAAGACTGTGGCCCGTAGCTTTGGTACAAATGATGTGGCATTGCTTGCAGGAGAGAATAGGTGTCAAATATGTACAGTAAAGACCAAGGTTGGGAATGAGAGCGTGAAAACATCAGGTCATCCAACTTTGTCCCAAGTTGTCCTTGTTGATTACTTGGATGCTCCCCAATCATTATATTCTGATCAAAGAAATGTAGAAGGAAACGCTGCCGAATTAGAGCGAAGTTGCATGACAGTATCGGGCTACCGTATTCCCGCAGTTGTTCAAATTCCCCATTTGTCCCATCTCTTGATACCATGTACCAGATCCGCGGCAAGCTCCATGTGCTTGTCCATCAGCACATGAAGAGCAGAACTCCTCATAACATGATTACATTGCTTTTTAATCAGGTAGTCAATAATAATTGAAAACTACTGCCATCTGCATCCTGTGACATTGTTCGTAGTAGCGATCGACCATCTCACTGATTTGCTGGTTTGAGATACGAGCACCAAATTCCTCCAGAGCCTGTTCAAGATATACCGCGACGTGTGTGGTGAGATGGAAGAGCTCATATTTGTCTGCAAGCGCATTGAATCCGATGGGTATCATAAAGTGCTTGTCGAAGATCGTGTCAGTCATTGAACCACGGGTGGAAACCTTGGCCGGAAAGGCGAATCCGTCCATGTAGAAGAACTCTAACATAACCTTAAAGTGAGCCGGGCCATCATCATGAACCTTGATCACGGATTCAGAGGCTTCCTATTATGTTTGTGAGAACAAGTTTCAAGACTGCAACAGCCCTTGGTGGTGGTGCGCTGACCTTGAAATTGACCGTCAGGGCTTTCAGAAACCACTTGAAATGACTACACAGAATCGCCTTCTGTGCATTGTATTCTTTCACCTCGCCATCCTTGATCTGCCGAATTTTGACATCGGAGAATGTTTTGTCGTTCAAGAGCCTATGATCAGTTGAGTGATAATTCGCATGTAAGTGAGGGAGTCCTTGAACTTACGTCTTTGTGCAGGCAGGGTTTGAAGAGGCCATAACGCCAACGTCAAGGTTGTTGGCAGAGCTGCGCACTTGACGACAGTTGGGAAGTCAGGTGGGAGGTGGATTTGGTTGAAGGGCGGCGGGTGGAGAGACGGCCTTGAAAGAAGCGAGAAGTGTCTCGCGGTGTTTGCTCGATTGACTCCACTAACCAGACTGAACATTGTACTTTGCGACAAATGTCGATCGGGTGTTGATCCTAGAGTGCAGAAGAAACGAGGACGTTGAAGTATCGTAGACTCTCAAATTTTCTTATAAGCCGCATCCGGATACGGCAACCACAGCTTCTTCGACGATACCGGACTGAAATCGTACTTCTCATCCTTCGGGGGTACGGGCGGCGGTGTATTCTCCATCTCGAACTCCTCGTCCTTCACCGTCCCCCCCCTCATGCTCGCCATCGTCAATGTTATGAACAAGCCCTGGGACAGGCCACCCTTCTTATGCTTCTTGATCAACTTCTCACCGTCGCTCTTGCTCAACGCCTGCTTGGTCCTCAATCGTTGCGCTTTCGAGAACAGCGGTCGCAGTGTTGATACGGATGCGCAGAGGATACCGACGTTGACCTCGACCATCGACCACAGATTGATAGGCATGGCATCGTAGAAGGGATCTTTCGACACGATGAAGAGGCGGAGGAACTGAAAGCGTGTGATGGAGGCGATGGTGCTAAAGATACCGAGGCCGAATACGAAGAAGAGTGCGATCTTTTCGCGGAAGGGACGACGAATGGAGAGGAAGAGTTTGACCGGCAGGGCGAGGATCCAGACATCCATCACGATGTGGAAGGCCGAAGTAGCTGTCGCGGTGTTAGAAGGGTGTGATATAGGAGGCGAGGGATGGTGTGTACTGAGGAAGAAAGTATTGGCGTTGATGCAACGTCCCTTGACCATGCCGGTGAAGTCCCACGCCTTTCTGAGGGGTATGCACTGGGAAGGTACGACAACGATGACGATGAATTGCCACACTATCAGCAGCACCATGGTGCCGATGCACAATCTCGCGAACAACTTCTCAACCGCTATTGACATGTTAAGAGCTATGCGGCTGAGTCGGGGAGGGTGTCTTACCAAGCCGCAGGTACATTATCAAAATGGACAATTTGATGAGAGTCATGGTCAATTTGTATATGACGATGATGGCCATGGTCATCTGATCACATTAGCGGGCGTGGATGGAGTCTACAGAGGGTCAATCGTACCTTGATGTTGTTCTCCATGTCAGACGGCGACATGGACATGCCACTAAAGCCAAACTTGAACTCTGAAGCAGCGGCCATTAGTTCGAAAAAGAAGACCATGGTGAAGCCCTGTGCGGGTTAGTGGATGGCATGGGAAGAACACATTGGAGCACTCACTGCGGCGGCAATCATGGTCCAGTCTTCTATCCCAATATTCCTCACAATGTAGGCGCGGGTGTATACTCGAAGCCCAACGCACGACACTGGATGAACCGTTAATCGGAGAGCGTGATAGGGGTGAGTAGTGACGAACATCCGATAAGGGTCATGACCACCGCCACGGCAATCATGACATGCTGTCTTGCCTCCTCTGCTCCCTCAGTGTACTTTGGATCCATGAGGAAAGCCGGAGCATTTCCATCTGCCATCGTCGTCGTCCTGGGGCACGCAATAACAACAGACAAGAGGAGTGAGCGTAGCCAAGCTGCAGTTTCGAAAAGCAAAGGGCGATTGCTCAGATGGAGTGACGGTTCCCCAGGCAGCACTCTCCCATGTCTTTGTATAATGCGCGCACATAACCTTGGTGCACTCCATCTTTTAGTGTGGCAACCTTAATACCACGCCTTAATGTTTAGTCAAACCCATTCGCGAATGGTGCAGCAGGCAGAGTTGAATCACAAACGCGAACTCCATCAGCTGCAAGTGACGAAGTAGTTGGATTACTGCATCTGGGGAGCGAGATGTGCTCCGTGCTGGTGCACATTGCGGATTAGGCAACGTAGGCGAGCCAGGAGGGCCCGGCGGGAGGCCTGCAGGGCATGGAGGTGCAAACGTCAAACGTGGGTGTTGTCCCACCAACTCAGGCACGGTTTCGGGCGCGATAGATGACATGTGGAGCATCCCGCTGCATCTTGTGGTAGCTCCCGCTAAAAGTGGTGGTGATCTTGGTCGTGACGGCGGAGACATCGCGAGCGATGGAAGCATCCGCCGTTTCTGTGCAGTGGCGCCGCGCTTCGTGCTACCTGCCACCTGCCAGAGTGACACGGCGTCTCCGCCGCAACCGTGTGTGCGCATGGTCAGTGGGAGAATAGGGTTTGCATAAACGCAACCGTTCCCACTGCGCCATTCAAGCCTCTCCACGATGCCGCATGGTCTTGATGCCAGAGGTGTGAGAGACGTGTTTCAGGTGTCGTCTATGTGCCCCATTTGGCGAGGCGACGCTAGCCCCCTATGGCTAGACTGGCATCTGACGTGAACGCATATCGCGAACCACCAATCTTTTGACATTCATCTCTTGGGTCGGGTTGACGTGGTTGGCGTGGTTGACGTGCATGCCGGCTGCCCTGTCCATGGTCATTTCTTGCGTCACCCCTCGTACAGCCACCGGTTTGGGCATGTGGCCTCTGCGTCAATTCTTGACCCAACCCTCGCCATCCCATTCTCTGCGCAAGTCTGCAGCCGTCTCGCATTCCCCACAGGACCATCAGTACCAGCGGACCGCCAACTTCCTGGCCTACATGCGTATCCCATTGTCAGACTACTGGACTGAGCCGAAATTGACCTCTCTCGACGAAGGACTGTCGCCCCGCCGCTATGGGGGACTGATGCTGATTGAAAGACTATGTTCCCGGGTGTGGAGTTACCCACAACTTGATTCACCCAAAGGAGACTCGGACCTGCGAAGCCGACTTGTGCATTCCAGGCAGGTGGGCTTCAACCGGCCTTGCCAAGCAATTCTACAGGCATGCTCTCTGCGTCCACTATCAAGCCAGTGAGAAAGAGCCCTCGGATTCCACTTCAGCCTTTGCTTTGTTGTTTCTGTATCGCGTGAGAGCGTTGAACCAGACACCGGAAATGCCTACCACGGCTATGGATGTCCTCTTCCAGGATGAGGATGAGAAGTTCTGGACTACGCGCCATGACTAGGATGGATATTATGGAGGCGCGGACAACGCCGAAAAGTACATCAACATTGACAGCTACGGGAAGCCGAACAGGTGGGCAGTCATCGCTCCCGATTACTTGATTGCTATGGCGCGTGTCCCAGGCTCATCTCACGTTCCAGTTCTCAGGCCGGTTCTTGAACATCTTAAGCTGCACAAACATTCTCCGAAGAGGGTGACTCTGAGGTTCGACCTGCCTGAAGAGATATATCTCGTTTCCTATTGTAATTGGAAGTATCCACAGAGCAAGAGGACCATCCATGTGGACTTGTCTTTGTTGGACTCCAGCGCATTGGGCCTGTTATCCGGCGCGTAGAATTTGTCCTTGTAGGTCGTCATTGTGAAAGGGAGATAGACTTGAGGGATGAGATATATGTGAACGTCCAACAAGAGCTGGAACGGGTAGCGAAGTATTTAGTCAGGGGTAGAGATGGAGATGAAGGGTGTTGAAACAATTGGTTGGCTTATAATACATCTGGGTGCAGGTTTTGGCACTTGGAGGTCAGGCGTATTGATGGCAAAGGGTCATAGGGGCCTTTCCGTTCCGCGGGCGGTTGGTGGGAAGCAGCGCAGCAAGTGAGTCCAAAGCCGGTCTAAGAATCAGGCAGCCGATTACGTGCAAGTGGTTACCAAGCGTCCAGGCCCGGTTACACTGGTTTCTATACGATCAAGTTTCCCTGGTACTTGCTGAGACCATCCAACCTTCCGGCCATGACATTGGCAAGTGCTTAGGGCATGCATCGAGATACAACTCGAGATACCCGCACTGCTTCTTTGTGAGAATCGGTCTGATCGCTGATTTAGCCGGAGCAGGGGTCTCTTTGCAATTCTTCCATGTCGCAGCGTTGCGGCAAATCAATAAATGAACTCCAAGCTCTGGGTCCAAATTCCAGATTACTCGCCTCATGATTGGCACGCCAAAAGCGACTTGTTTTCAACTATAAGGATGTCGCGTCTGCGAACCAAGATCTTGACCATCATGTCGCATAGAGACACTGAGAGGTCTATTTTGCCACTTGAAAGGCGCGAGTCCCGGGTCTGGTGGATAAATAGATGACGGCGGTCGCCGTTTCTGACCTGCTCAATCCAATCCCACTTGCATGCTCTTCTTGGACAATTGTTGAAAATGCGTTTCACAATTCTCTCGTCAGTGGTGCTTGTCCCACTTGGTGCCCTTGGAGCTCCCACACCTCTTTCAGAGACCACAGTCGAAGCTCGACAAGCTCGCCCTGCGAAACCAAAGCCATGTCAACCCTTGGTTCCAGCACCCACAGAGGAAGAGACGTTGGCCCGGCACTACAAGTTTGCCAACGCGTTCATTGTGGCCAAGAACATCACCGAGGCTTTTACATACATCTCGCAGGGTTACGTCGTACGTCCACAGCCTTGAATCTCTCCTCGCTCCTGAATATTAATTTTGATCCTCAATTAGAACCATAACCCCGCCGCGCAGAATGGCTTCGACTCCGCCTGGAACATTCTCAGCCCCATCTGGGGAAGCCAGAACATCACGCCGCTCAAGACTGCCTTCAAGAGCCCGCAAGGTTGGTTGAACTACCAGAGCGGGAGTTTCGGGACCATCGTTGATCGGTTCAGGTGGGAGGGTGGATGTATTGCTGAGCATGTAAGTTCTTGGTGGAGTAAGTAGTGCAATACACTGGGATGCTAACTGCTTGTAGTGGGACCAGGGAGAGAAGTTCCCTACCAACGTAAACTCGACGGCTTGCTCGAGAACCACATGTGGAGGAACATGAGATTGTAAAACAACAGATGCAAGCGTAAATGTGTCCGGTGTGATGAATTTATCGTCAAAAGCACAGAGAGTATGCATGAAGGTGCAACCCGCTTCTCCGAAGGCAAGTGAGTCACGGGTCTATCCATGTGCCGATTCTCAAAAAATCGCCCGTTGCGAATCAATGTCTCCTTCTCGATTCAGAGAGGCCCTGGGTACCAGCGAGTAATGTATTTATCGTCGCTGCCCACTTGAAGTCGCCTGTCTTGTGCTTGCCGCCGCTTTATCGTCAGTGCCCAGGTCCACGGACACCCAAACGCCCTGAACTTCTATCCACTCCTCTCTCCATTATACCTCAATGCACTCTGCACATCGACCGCGTAGCTCGGCCAGAATGAAGCTTAGTGCCGTTGTTCTCGTCTTTGTACTAGGCCACAACGCAGGTGGCAGTTCAGACAGCACCATCGACCACAACATTCGGAGCAGTGCTGTGATCGGCACCCCAGACTTTTCGGAAAATGGGTATGTTCTCAACACCACTTTTGCACATACACTGATTTAGAGGGCAGAGGCTTGGGACGAGGCGTTTGCGAAAGGATGCACGTTGCGCACAATGATGCGGATGAGCTCTGAGGATGCCGGCGCTCTCTTCGCTCCTCCGCGGCCCTCAGCTGCAAGCGAGTGGCTTGATCCAAATAGTAGGACATGTCCTTTGCTTCGTTCCAAAATTGCTGACGCAGATACAGGTTGAACTGCTTGAGGATATATCTGGAAGGACAAGTATCTCCGAAAGCCGGAGTGCGCAATGGGAAACGGCCATGATGAGATGGGTCTCGAATCTGTGCTTACTGGTCTCGAGGTGCGCTCCAGACGGACATGTTTAAAAATCACACACGGAGAAGCCACGGGCAAAACGCCATGGTATCCCGACCCAAGGGACCCGCAAGGCCCCATGCTTCGGGTGAGTATTTGAACTCGCAACTATTACGAAAAAGTATGCTAAGTGAGGTAGACGACAGGCGCAGTCCACGTATTTGCGCTTAACCGTTCCGGCGGTAGGTTGCAATGCTCTTTGTTCGTTCGAATGTTCATCTGATCAATTGGGGAAAGGACTGTCATTATAGCGCAATTCAGCCCAAAGGCGATGAATCGATTCAACGATCTTCCGGTACCAGTAGCAGACTTTCCGCACTGGCGTACCTCTCATGGGCTGCATTCACCGGTCCTGGAGGGACAGCGCATGTACGATTCATCATCACCTGGTCGATAAACAACCACGCCACTATGAATATCATCCAGGAAATAAACCGTCGCCAAGAAGGAAGGTCCACGAAAGACCGGCTACCTCACTGGCCTTGCGTTGTTCTCAATCCGGCGTCTGATGAGGGCAAGGCACTTTTGGGTATGTTGTATTCGTCATCCTATAGTTATATTGCTGATGTCGTGTCTAGGGAGCCCAAATGGAGTGGGTATCGCATACTTTCTCGTGCAGCACAAAGAACAGCTGGGGAAGATGGAAGTTGCTAGGATTCACCTGTTCACGTCGGATGCACCAGACCCCGAGGGAGGTTCATTGCAAGACCTTCCAAGCGTTGCTTGGGGTTTTGGTCCAGCCCAGGAGGAAACCTGAAGGAAACCTGGGAAGAGCGCAATGTGCAGCGCGCCTTTGGCTTCTGGGGGTGGTCCATGGTTGTGACCGTGCGTTGTATAAAATAGCGGAGTGAATATTGGCATATCATCTACTGGGCATCACCAGGCAGCATATGTTGCCTCTTGGACAGAAGCTTAAGATATATACTCCTGTCTATGATGAACTTGCCAAAGGTCGATGGTTCAGGCCTTAGAAATATCAACATATTAAAATCCTCTCCTCAATGGGACACATGACTTCACCTAACGATGGCTGTGGCCTATATCCACCTTCAGCATCGCTATCCCCCAGAGAGGCTGAACAGCTTTTAACATCTAATCAGCGGCTATGAAGACTACAGATGTCATGCAAAGCAAACCTCACATGCAGTCTGCTCCCCCCTCCCCCCGACGATTGTGCGATGTGCTAGATGAGAATGTCATCCTTCTCTGATCAGTTCAAGCACGCCACTAACACTGAAGATTTGTAAATGGCTTCAATAAACTCTATTAAGATTGCGAGAGACACATGAAAAAGGAGATGAGTTAAAGAAACTCCCGATTTTAAAACGACTAGTGGAAAGAAAGGCTGGCGAAACGAAGACAGTAAAGTACTCGTGTTCCTAACAACCGAAATAGCGTAATATGACAACTCCGTGAGAGCATCCCATCGACACACAGTCGTTTTAGTCCAAAGAGCGCGCTTCATTCGTTTCCTGCCTACAGTACTACATGACTACGGTGGTTGCAGCAAAGACAGCAACAACCATTATGAGCGCGCCAAACTTGCCAAATGAAGCCGAGCTGGCTCCGCTGATCTTCTTCTCGGCCACCGTAGCAACAGCCATGCCAGTCTCCTTACCCCAGGCATAACAAGCGGTCGCAAGAGGTGTAGCCGTACTCCAAATCTGGTAATCGTAGTGCACATTTGGAACCAAGGGGTTGTCTACAATGGCCTCAAATTCAAAACCAACACCCATACCTATATCCGCTTGGATGTGGGTGAGGTTCTTGAATGTGTTCTTGAAGCCATCGCTTCCTAAACCTTTGCCTGTTTCGCAGTTGGCATTAACTTCGCTGGTTGCAAGCTGTGTAATCGTTGTGTTGATGAATGGTAAATCCATGAAAGGTCCGCCTAGAATCTGGAGGTCTCCGTCAAAGAACGACATACCGATTGGAAGAAAGGGCCGAAGACCAGCCTGAAGTGTAAGTTGGATATCGGCGGCATTTGCATTGAACGGCAGAGATTCGACTGTCGTTTTGTCGAAGCCAGTCACAGAACTATTACTAAAGGTACCAATGTCTAGACGTATAATTGAGTTATCGGGGACCTAGTTGTGATAAGCAATGCGCGATTCACGATGTGCCGTAGTCCTCACATTGACTTTGAAGCCCCAGTTTAGTTCCACACCCCCTGCGATTTGAATGTCGAACGCTAGCTGAGGCTGGAAGAGTACACCAGCAGAACCAATCCCGCGGATCTGTAGATATGTTAGGGATAGGAAGAGAATGTGGGCATTATTTTTGGGAGTACGTACCGAGAAGCCAAACACGGGGACGGTGAATAAGTCTTTGGCGAACTTAACATTACCAGAGGGACTGGCTTTCAAAAGAATTGAAGACTCAAATCCGCTCAAATCTAGCTGGAAGAATCCGCTCTTGATCATGTCCAAATCTTCACCTGATCTAGCCTGGTCGACGATTTCATCGAGGCTGGACAGGTCGATCTCTCCTTGTGTGAGGGCCAACTGCCCTTTGGTTGTGCATTGTTTACAGCCCACCGTGATGGGAGACGTCGGGCCTAGTTCCGACCCCTCGGGCCACTCGAATGTTGTGTCTGTCTGTTCATCGTTCAAGTCGAATGAGACCGATTCAGCAGTGGGCGTAGTACCAGCAGCAGGCACAAGGCTGCTTGCTGCCAGCACCACGTTGTTTGTTGCAGTTGCGTCCTGTCGACCTGCCAACCGGTGGTGTTCGTAGAGGTGATGTGGGTCTAATGTTCGGCCAAATTCGACCTTCCTTGTGCGGTACGCTTTAAGCCATGTGGTTCTCTGTACGTCGAAGACGATTCGCGCATTAGTGTCATCAAACGTAATGTCCGATACACTATAACGGTCAGTATTTTCTGTGCCTGGATGTTGACGTTAAACCTACTTGAACACACTGTGTGCACTGGAGTCACTGCATGAGGAGTGGGACGACACCACAAGGCCAGCGCGGAGGGACCCGCAGGCATCTTTGGCTCCTTTGTATGACACATCTCCTCGAAACCCCAAGGTCATCGACCCCCCAACACACTGTACCCCATCTAGGAGATGTTCGAAATCTTCGAGAAAGAGGGTTTCCCGGTCACCGCTGAGGTGAACCCTGGCCGCAAAAGAAGTGTCATCGACATAGCCGTCGTCTTTGGAAACATCAGTCAACTGATTGAGATGGAAAATCGAAATCTGGAGAGAAGATCTATACCTTCAGCGTAGGTAAGAACGATGGATCTCTTCGTTCCAATGCTATCAGAACGTTTTATAAGATCTGCATGTCTTTTGGCAGCTTTGAGTTGTCTGTACTGCAAAGCATCAAAGCTACCATACACAATCTCAGGGAATGACAAGGCAACAGTAGCAGCACTGAGACTGACAAGAAAGGAGGAGAAACGCATGACTGCCAAACTCAAAGCAAGTTTTGAAGGGTGGTCGGTTTCTAGATATTCTCTGGTTGTCCTGCGGGGTGATTTGCCTCGAGAATCTCGCGATTTAAATAGTTTGACATCCAAGTGAATGTGAAAGTATGGTCAGTCTTCGTTCATCCCGCAAGACCGAACTTTGACCAATTGCTAGCTGGATGTTTATCTCTCTTTAGTCAATGAACGATATCAAAGACATACTCACACGGCGCCGCTGGACGCCTAGCACGGACGGAGCTGCAATTACAGCCGTATGGGGGGCCAGAAACGCAGCTGGAACCTTGCTATCTGTCGCAATTCATCCACATCTGCGCACTTCTGACCACGAGTCACATGCGGGGTTTCAGGATGAGGCTCTCATGTCCAAATGCATTCTTAGCAGCACTGAGGTTGACCCGTGAAGTGGAAAGAAATACGATATACATAAAAGAAGGCAAACTTTGAGGCGTCCTCCCACGGCTGAGGGCGGAAAATCTACTGTTTTAGGCCATTGATAATTTTCGCATCCTGGGAAACCACTAATTCGAGGGCAGAACAACTACACAACACTTCCACTGCAGGGTCTTCCTTCTGCAAGTTCCCGCCCCGAAAAGTAGGATACGAGAGTTTTAGTCTGGGACCAGACTGTACGCACGAGGCTGAGGTCCAGCCTCGCAGTTTTCAAACAGCCGAAGTTGTCCGTAAGGTGAAAGGTGAAATGAAGCGAGCCAAGTAAAACATGTCATTGCAGATGTGAGAGAACGTTGTCAGTATTTCGAGAGCTAGCATATTTAAGGTATCATACACCTCTGCATACTCATTGATAGAAGGCGGATTGCGCACCGGTGAATATGTTAGCTTTAACACTACTCGTGTAGTTCAATTCTGCTACTTGATCCTCCCGAGAGTCCTCGACCCGGAACGTAAAGGTCGGCGCATTTTACGAAGTCAAAGTTGGGGGTTGGACTCCACAAGGGCATTTCGAGCCGCAACCCATCTGCACGTTTCTCCCCAGGACCAATCATTACACAGAATATAGATCATCGCCAGTGACAACGAAAGCCATCCGAGTCCCTACAGCGAAGAATCGGGTCTGAGATCGCCGGAAGCAGTTAGAAGTGAAGTCAGTTGGATTACTCGTGCGCCGATTCGTGCAGATCTCTTCATCAAAATTGCCCTTGGTGGTTCAGATCCCGATAGAAATACAGCGGAAAAGGAACGTCTTCTCAGATTCCGGTCAGATCATACGCGTGTATAGCAATGTATGCGAAGGATTGGGCAGCTATCAGGGCGCTTGGTGTCAACGATGTATCGTGGCAGACTCAGGGTGGGATCAAGCACGCAGCAGATGCATCCTATTTGCTTTTAGATAATCGGCAGCTATCTGCATTTGGTTGCACCGGGGCAGTGATACTTCGAGGGGGGTCTGTGCAAGCGCCACCGACGTTTTCTTTCCAAGAACCTTGGCAAGGGTTCTACGAGCTCAGCTTGATAGAGATATGCCTTTGCACTCAAAAAGCCTTGAGATTGAAAGTCTTCTGAGAGTTCACACTACGTAGCAATAGATCTAGAAACCGTTTCATTTAGCGCAACTTGTCTTCGATATCGGCCAAACAACATCGTGTTCCCCACCTATGCCCTTGTGCTGAAGGAACACAAGACACAACATATTATCAATCTTTTAGCACATAGAAGATGGTCTGGCAGGATACGATTTCCATTTGCTAGGGCGTATTGGGTTCTAACGAATTGTCGCCAGATTCACTAGTAAGTCAAAAACACGACGATAGGTCCAGTGGAGTCTAAGAGTCAAATTGGTTTGTCTGCATATCGCTCTCATGTATGTAGTTAGTATCTATGTTTGCTCAATCTTCACTACTCTCATCCAGAAGCTGCTTTGTGCCATGGAATTTCGGAACTGCGATGACGCCAGACAGTGCATGTTAGAGGCGAGGAATATTGTCCCACTTTCAAGGCATGAACAAGGAGTGGTATACTAGAAGCGCTCTAGGGCCTATACTAAATTTGTTGGCTTTGCCACAATGATGCAATCGTCGCATTCCTCCGTATACTTCCAGATCTTCACAATTTCTAGACCTGCCTCATTCAAAAGCCCATACCACTGGTTCTCAGACCTCTCCATTGCTGCCACTGCTGCGAGCATCGTCATGTCCATCTGTGTCGCACGCCAGGATGCACCTTTCTTGGGTAGTACTATCTCGTCAATGAGAATCACCGATTCCTCTGACATAGCAGATATTTGATTCTTTAAGATCTCAATCGCAGGCCCATCCACCCAATCGTGAAGAATCATCCGAAGATAATATGCGCGAGCACCGTGAATCGGCTGGGGCTTAAAAAAGTCGTAAACCTGGGGTTCAATCTTGTGGCTTGGCTCCACCGTGCCGATTACCTGGGGTGTGTCCTGGATGATAACACGGCCTGGAAGGTCCGGGAACCTTTCTCGCACCTCCACGCTCTGGTGACCAAGGCCGCTTCCAACATCAACGAAGAGAACCGTGTCATTGTTGGTGTTTTGGCCAATGATCTGCGCTAAAGGAAAGGTGTCGAGCCAGGAAGGGAGACCGGATCGATTCAGACGCATCCATTGCATGAACAGGTTGAAATGATCAGGGTGGCGTTGAAGCCATAGAAAAGGGTGGTCTTTGGTCTGGTATCCCTCTTGCCAAGGTGAGTCGATTGGATTGGTAGGATTCTGGTAGTTGTGGCTCTTGAGATAGCGGGGAATGGCTTCGAATGGTGCATGCAAAACAGTTGTGAAATACTCCGCTGCGATCCCATCTGCGCCAGCGAGGGCTTTTGTTACATTATTAGCAACATAAACATCATCTTCTGGCTGCTCCAGCATACGAAGAGACTGGTAGTAGCGCAACACACGCTCTGGATCGGTTGCTTCAGTATTCATAACTAACAGCAGAGACTTGGAAACATACTCAGTAACGTAGGATCAAAACAAATCTTTTCTCCAATCTGAGCAATGCTCAAAGCACTCTCGCTCTCCGCCAGAACCTTCCACAAGTTGCTGTCATAGCCAACCCTGGCCATATATAGCTGCAAAGCAGAATTACCAATGCGATGCACCGTATCGCCGTGCATCTCGACGGCAATGCTCAAATTCTTGGAGGCCTCCCTGAGATTTCTGCGAGTGTGGTCATCAATATCCTCTGGTGGAGCATTTGCAAAGTGCTCTAGTTGAGCGATGAGAGTTTCTATCTCCTCGGTTTGAGACATGATTGGAGCAGATTGCAAAAAGTTGAAGTTAGGAGAGATAGGTGTCAATAATATGGTAGAGACCCAGTAGAGACAGGAAATATCCGAGGATAAGATTCGGTCCTCCACTTATACAAATCGGCCGCTGATGGGCTTGGCAGGGTTCTCTCTTATGGCTTTTGCTATCGCGAACAGGATTGCACTTCTCGAGACACTGTGCCGCAACCAACACAATTGGACGTGTAATCACACCTGTGCCTCACACTATGACACTCTATCGTCAGAGTATGACACATAGTGCATACCACCGGCGTGATGACGCCTCACCGCTGCAGAATGTCGGCCCGCAATGCATATTTTGAAAGCCTGGTTATCAAGCACTATACGAAGTTCACTTAACTGGCATGTTCACGCCTCGCTGCCGCAGACCTGGTGGGGCGAACCCATTCGCCTTTGTCGACTTTGTGCTCGCCATCATGTTAACCACACTCATATGGAGCTTGAGAAGGAATGGAAAGATGAAGCTTGGTCTTGCTCTCCAGCTTAGTTGTGGTGCTCTGCGAGTTTCATCTTCACCACGAAGGGTATTATCTCACTAACTAGCGTCAATGATAGGAGTGAGTCCAGCTGCGAAGACAAGTAAGCTGGCATCTCTTATGTCTCGCTCTGAACTGACATGGCAGACATACGACCTCTACATCTGGGTTGGGTAAATGGTACAAGAAGCCCACCACCAGGGCCAATGGTCTTCAGCAGTGAATGGCTAGGCAGGGTGTGATACTTTAATCGCGCCTCAACGTATTATAGTGACCACGAGTTGTGAATCTGCGTCACACGTCAGCTCAGAGGAGCACAGCATGTGCTTGATTCCCTGGCTGGGATTGACCTTGTGCGGGACTTTCGTTGAGTGTGAAACTATGTATGATGAGTTAGTGTCGTGGAATCCCTTTTCTCTATCCTTTCCAACGAAAGCTTAATACCCCGAGTTCAGTCTTAATCTTCATTCTCATTGTGAAAACGTCGATTGATTGCCCCAGCCCATTCTCCGCTAGTATACCTTTCCCAAGTCTTCACGACGTCGTAACCATACAACCACCGTTGGAGATGCGAGTCCGAGAATGGTTTTGGATAACCGTTGAACGGCCGGTGATTTTTGAGCTGCCTATCTCGCTCTTTTCGGTGTGGCCCATCTTTTAAACGTCCACATTTCCCCCATATTCTCTGCAAGTCTTGATATTTTCCAGCATCTCTCTTGAAGCAGGTCCTGAAAAATGATCAATGCGTCTGAGATCTGGGTTCGATGCTCTACTTTCCAAAATAGCTCAGCTAAGCAGGCAGCGTCTTCGACAGATTGCGAAGCGCCTTGGACCCTAGCTCGGTTAGCGCCGGTGGCGTAGACATAGGTATGCGACTTGCAAGTGGGGCGGCATGCTATGTGCAGCATCAGAGATGAGAATGAAGGTGCCAAGAGAGTGCCTCCATGTTCGTACTTCTTGTCTCCTCAGCAGTGGCCAGCACACCACCAACTCTGCAATATCCAGCGTGTGGCACAGCACCTCGTCCCATGTGGACAAAAGCCGGCGTAGTTTATCAACACCTCCGACTTATTAAGAGGCCAGAACCCTCAGGGTGATTAATAGGAGCTGTTAGTTAGTTATTGCTATATAAGTACTAGTGTCCGTACGTAGATAACAAAGGGGTGATGCGTTGCCCTCGCGCGGAGTCACATGATCTTATCATGTGACGCCCGTGCGAAGGCTTGGCAGGGGGTCGCGTACAAAACCTCCATCCCAGCCATATCTAGATAGACATGAACAATACTACAATCTGATTGAGCATTGCCCCTATTGAGCCTGTACCAATACATGTGTATAGAAGATAGATTTCCACCTTTGCGCTTGCGTACCTTATTGTACACCTATTACACCTTGTAGAAGGAAGTCTATTTAATACTAATTAGTAGTTAATTAACTTTAACTGCAAATTGGTAAGAGTGAAGATAGAGTCTTATCCTAGTGAATTAATAAGGACCTTTATTTTGTTACCTATTAAGCCTGCTGAACTAGTATATATAATAGAGAGATTAGATTGTATACTAAACCAGTATATAGGAAGATAGTATAAATTATATAAAATGAAAACCTTACTGTATAAACAAGCTAATAGTATAAAATAATAACAACGCTATTACTATAATAGTAAGCCCTAAAGTAACCCCTGATATAACTACCCTACAGCCTACCTCCAACAATAATAATAAGAAGGATATACCTAAGGAAGAGTCTAAGTATATTAATATATACGAAGACATAGCAGAAAGCCTTAATATTACTAAGAAGACGTTGAGAGGTACTATGTAACTATAATACTAGATAGATTATATTAATATAGATAACAACCTATTAAATATCCAACTATCCTTATATACTGGATATACACTTATTAACCTTTATATAATAACTACTATAGGTAAGAATACCCTATAAGCTTTTATAGAAGATTTTAGAGGATAGAAGAGAGAATACTTCTTATAGATAAATTGTGCAATTAGATAGGAACTAAAGATTACTATAGAGAAGAAAGGGGTATACAGCCTAAAGGGAATAATAGACAACGCTACTATAGAGCTGTATAATATATTATAAGGAGACGTAAATATAATCCTACTTAATTATTAACCTACTACACTTATAGTACCTTTATATACACCTAAACTCTATATACCTAAACCCTCTATACCTTTATATAAACCTACCCCTATAGGGATACCCTAAGGATTACTATATAATCTACCCTATAGACTATTTCTATTACCTATTCTATACCTACTAAGATAACTATCCCTATACTATTAGCTACAGCCTACCCTATATAAACTACTTAGGTACTAGAATACCTATAGCCTATATATACTCCTACTAATCTATAAGTATAGTAATAAGAGGCTTCT